>RJWJ010020448.1:0-29063 GCA_004363605.1 Indri indri | reverse complement strand
TTTTTTTTTTTTTTTTTTTTTTGAGACAGAGTCTCACTCCCTTGCCTGGGGCGAGTGCCGTGGCGTCAGCCTAGCTCACAGCAACCTCAAACTCCTGGGCTCAAGCGATCCTACTGTCTCAGCCTCCCGAGTAGCTGGGACTACAGGCATGCGCCACCATGCCCGGCTAATTTTTTCTATATATATTTTTAGCTGTCCAGTTAATTAATTTCTTTCTATTTTTTGGTAGAGACGGGGTCTCGCTCTTGCTCAGGCTGGTCTCGAACTCCTGAGCTCAGAACGATCCGCCCGCCTCGGCCTCCCAGAGTGCTAGGATTACAGGCGTGAGCCACCGCGCCCGGCAACCTGAGAATCTTTTTAAAAAAAACAAGTTCACGCATCATCTCAGACCAAAATCAGGGTGTGGATTGCAGGTAGCAGGGAGGGGAAAACATCACAGGTGATTCCAATGAACAGCCTAGATTGAAAACCAGTGCTCCACAGCGTTGGTTCTCGTGGTGTGATACCTGGGTCAGAAGCATCAGCATCACCTGGAAACTGGTTACTCACACAAATTCTCAGGCCCCATCCTTGATCTACTGCTTCAGAAATTCCTAGATTGGGAACTGGCATGTTGGGTTTTAACAAGATTTGTAGGTCATTCTGATGGATAATGTCTGTCTTGGTCCATTTTTCTGTAGCTTATAACAAAATACCTGGAAACAGGTAATTTATAAAGAAAATAAATTAATTTCTTATATTTATGGAGGCTGGGAAGTGTAAGGTCAAGAGGGCACATTTGGTGACAGCCTTCTTGCTGGCAGGGACTCTCTGTGGTGTCCCAGGGTGACGCGGGGCATCAAATGGTGAGGGAGCTGATCATATTAATGTACTAGCTCAGATTTCTCTTCCTCTTCTTATAAAGCCACCAGTCCCCCTCCCATGAAACCCCATTTGTCTGTTAACCCATTAATTCATTAATATATGACTGGATTAATGCCTTCATGAGCTCCCATTACCCAATCAACTCTTAAAGGCCTCACCTCTCAATATTGCCACATGGGGGTTAAGTTTCAATGTAAATTTTGGAGGGGACATTTACATAAATTTTGGATAGGGAGATAAACCATAGCCTGTCCAATATAGCAGCCATTAGCCAGATGTAATTATTGGGAACTTGAAATATGGCTAGTGCCACATGTTTAAATGATAATATTTTTAATATGTTAGGTTAAATAAAATGCATTATTAAAATGAATTGCACCCATGTATTTTTATTTTTTTAATGTGGCTACAACAAAATTTTAAATTACAACTATACATCACATTACATACGTCTATTCAACATAACCGCTCTGGAGCATTTATTTTCAGCTCTGAGTATACAGTAGGATCACTGAAGGAGCTTAAAATGAAATCTACAATGTCTATACCTCAAGCTAGATTAAATACATCAAATTGTTGATAATTGAACCCTGGCCTTGATAATCTTAAAAAGCTTCCCAGATGATTTTAATGTGCTACCAGGTATGAGAATCACTGATCCAAGGTAGAGTTCTTAATTTTTTCAGCCTTGATTTCTTTGACAATTGTATTTGCGAAACTACCCCACAGAAAAATGCATTCAGAGATAATTTGCATGTATTTTCAAGGTATTTCTAATGAACCCCTGCTCTAGAGTTTTTATACGATTCATTTTTTAAAAACCTTGGGTTTCACAGAATTTTTTTTTCATGTCCTCAGATCTGCACTTTTTTTTTCATGCTTCATTTCTAAGTAGCAAGCTAGGGCTAAGGTGAGCTGTCCATCTTGGTCCTGCTAGAGATAATTTTTTTAAATTTACTAAGCATGTATAATAAGAACTTATCTGCTTAATTCTGCCTATTTCCTAATAATTATCTGCTATGTTTTAATATTTATAGTTCTCTTTAAAAATGAATATACATCCTCTGATATATTTTTCCCTCTTTTAAATTTTATATATTAGTTACTCTAATACTCTTCAAAGATTTGAATTGTTATTACTAATGGCACTGCCAAAAATCTTGCCTCCAGATAATCTAAACTGCAGGAAATGTTGTTGTAGAACATTTCTCTAGAAATAACCTTACAAACCTAATTATAAAAAACGTGGCCAAACTAATTGACAACTATTCACTCATTTATTTTACAACTAAGTTTCTAGTATGTATTTAAGCACTGCCCTAGGCACCAGGATAACAGAATTTGAAAATTCCTTTGTCCTGATGAGTATTACATTCTAGTTTAAGAGACAATGAAAAAGGTAATAAATATATAATATGTTGTGTGGTGATAAGACCTGTGGAATAGAACCAAGAGAATGGAGAAGTCCAAAGAAACCCTTTGTGAGAAGAGACAATTGTGTAGATCTGAAGGAAGTACAGGAATGATCTATGCAAATGTGGAGAGGATCCATACTCCTGGCAGAGGAAATACAAATGTCCTGAGGCAGAAGCATGCTTGGCCTCTAGAAGAGCTGGGAGTCAGTGTGGTCAGAAAGGGTGAGAAAGTGGAAAAGGCAGCAGGAGAGGGGATAACCGTTGGTGAGATTGCAAAAGCTGTTAATGAGCTTGACTTTACTAATGACATGGGAGCCACTGGAGAGTTTCTACCACAAGAGTTATGTGTTCTGACATATATTTTAAAAAGATGACTTCAGCTGGATGGACAATGCTACAGAGAGCCCAGTTTAATAGACTAATCCAAAATCTATGGGACAGGTAATATATTTTAAGTTTAAATGTTGTATTTTTACCTAAATTTCTGATTTACTAATATATAGAGTGTCTTATTCTATTTTCTGCTGCTATAACAGCATACCAGAGGCTGAGTAATTTATAAACAATAGAAATTTATTAGGCTCACCGTTCTGGGAAATCCAAATGTAAGGTGCCAGAATCCGGCAAGGACCTTCCTGCTGCATCACTGACAGTAGAAGGCAGAATAATGGCAAGTGAGCATGCAAGAGAGGAAATCAGGCAGAAATCCTTTTATCAGGGGCCGGCTCCTGAGATAACTAACCCACTCCTTCAATAATGGCATCAATCCATTCAAGAGATCAGAGCCCTGGGCCTCTTAAAGATCATACCTCAGAAATTGTCCTGTTGGCTAAGACAGTTCCTAGGTAGAGGGTCACAGGACCTGTTGAGTCGGTTTCTACATATGCCCACTGGTCCAGCTGGTGTCAGTTGGTCCCCCTGAATGCAGAGTCTGGAAAATATTTCAAAGGCCAATTTTATATTTTACAATAGCAATGTTATTAACATCTACAGCAGCAATTGGGGAAGTCACAGACCATAAGAAATTGCAGCAAGGCAAGCTAGGAAACAATGGCTGATTAAGTTTTAGCTAAGTCTATATTTCTGTAGAAATCAGACCTTTACCACAGTTTTTGCCTCATGGCCTTACATTATGTTGATACAGGTGGTTTCATTTGTGTATCAGCTTCCTCTCAAGAGTGAACAGAACCTACTGACTGGTTTGTAATAGATAGAAAAGTATGGTGTACCCCTTCTGAGTTAAAGTTACAAAAATACCGTAACTTTTACTTTCCCCTTTCTCACACTTTTTCTCTTATAGTACTAGCTTTGAATGTAAACAAACTACCATGTTGTGAGTAGCCCTATGAAGAGGTCTATAAAGCAAGGAGCTGACATCTCCAGTTAGCAGATAGTGAGAAAATGAGGCCTGCCACTGCCACCTTGAGTAACCTTGGAAGTACATCTCTTCTGTGGTATAACAACAGTCATGTGTTAGGAAGCAAATCCTTCCCTTGAGTTTTGAGATGATGACAGCCCAGACTGACACCTTGACTCCAACCTTGTGGGAGACCCTGAGTCACAGGACCCTGCCAAGTTGTGCTGGATTCCTGACCCACAGAAACTATGAGATAATAAATATTGGTTTTGTTAAGCCACTGACTTTTGGACTTCATTATGCAGTTTTGTATAACTAATACAAGAACTTTCAGAAATTTTTGTGAGCATCTAATTTTCCAAATTAAATTTCTTCAGCTTAAAATGCCTAGGGTAGTGTTTGTTTCCTCAATAAAATGTAACTCATATACTTTCTCCTGCGCCCTTTACATATTATCTTCCTCTCTGAAATTTCCTTTCTCCCATTACCTTTGTCTGACCAGGTATTATTATTTGCAACCCAATCTAAAATGTCATTCTCTTCCAGGATGCTCTCCCCAGTCTGATTTATTGTTCTGATATGTACATGCACACACACGCACACACACACATACACGCACATTAATATATATAGGTTCTAGACAGGAATCCCATTAGAGGGACAAGGGTAGTGCAAAGTTGAAAGTTGACCTACAGGACTTGCACTATGGGTCTAAGGCAGAGATTGAATACCAAATTCAGAAAACCAGATATAGACCTTGATTCAAAAATGAAACTGTAATCCTCCGAATATGTAACTCATGCTCCTTGAATGCTGCCTTCCTCGGGCTAGACTTAGTTTGGACAGATACTAAGATAAAGGCCCTCTGCTTGTACTGGGTGTGGAGATATATGTAAACTCTGTGAGCCAAGTAGATCTTGGAAATGATACATGTTATGTATATTTAAACAGGTGAATATTTCTAGGTCTGTGTTTGTGATTCAAATCAGACAACATTAAAGAAATAAATGTGACATGATAAGCATTTACTTTTAACATTGAGATAAATTCCTTATAATGGTGAATTCCGAAAAATTAAAATTTTAAATTACAAGTATTACTAGAGAATATATATATTTCATGCTAATCTATAAAATCTATGAAATGCAAAATTATACATTTTGTACAATATACAAAAATATACACTACCATACTCAAATTTCAACTATAACTTTAAAGATCTTTTTATAACATACTTCTAACACTAAATATATACTTTCATTTTCTGGTCAAAAAATCAATCTATTTCTTTATGTCTTAAATGTGATTTAAAATTTAAATGGATGAATATAGAGAATTTAAAAAATATTAATCATATTTTGATGAATTTGAGTAGGTAGAACTCTGATTCCAACTCGTCAGTACTTTCCTTTTATTTTCATTCAGTACCTTTCCCCACACTGTTTTATAGCCTTGGGACCAGTATCACTGATTGAGTCACAGCTATTCATTCTGTAAAATGGACGCAACTACCATTTATCTGAAATGTAACGATCCACTGGACTTTCCCCAATGCACCTGACAGTATGCATGTTATTATAGTACTGTATATCTTTGTTCAAACTTAGAAAGTAATTGCTCCCTTGAAAGTTTAAATCAAAGGTATATGCAAATAATCTATACATTATTAAAAATACAGATGTGATAACATAGAAAAATTAAATTGAAGTTGAAAGAAACCTAACAAGTGATCCTGTTCTTTATTGGAATGCAGGAGAATTTTCCCTTTCTCTGTGTTTGTGAAGTAAATAGATTTTTTTTCTTTTTTGGTTATCATCTATCTTTAAATGAGGCAACTTTCTGCCAGGTTTTAATGTCTTTAAATTTTACAGACTTTGCCACCAAAGCCTGCCTGTTAAAAGACTGCTGAAAAAGTGACTGTCAGATACTAAAATTCTTAATTATACTGAGATTGACCTTAGTCATTTCATGAATCTAAAATCAACTGAAGAAAGTGCCAGGTTAATTCTGTAGTTTTATTGACAGCGATACATCTATGAAAACAAATAATGATAATAATAAACTAATAGAATCTGAGATGGAGTAAAAAATTTTTATAAAACTTTCTATGTGATCTGGGTTAAGGGAAGGGAAAATAAAACAACTTTAGACAATCCAGATGATAAAAATCCTTATTGTGCATTGAATTGTCTTTCAGTTAATGATTAGTAGCATGATTATGAACTCATCACTACTTTTGACATGGCTGAAATCAACACTGAGAATAACTGTCTGGTTACCTATTTCTGAAAGCGTGTGATCTGCTCCCCGAGTTACAGAGGCATCCTGAAGGGTGTTAGCTCTCTTGAGTATTGAGTTATGCTTTATTCATCTACATATGCCCCCAGTGCCTTTCTAAATATTTAATAAATACTTGAAAAGCCTATTTTTTAATTGAAGTTTTGGTCAGTATTCTCTTTCTGGAATATTATGCTATTCATATTGTGAATCTGTAATCATTTTGAGCCACATAATCAAAAGGAAATATGGTCACTTATAAAATTGGCTTGTCCAAATTTAGGGGAAATCTAGCATCTCCCTTTTGAGGCTTTTTCTTGTCCCGTTGTCTAAGAATCTATGGGAGTACACTCAGTCCAAAGGCGTCAGGTTTTATCCAAATGACTACAATGTTCAGGCCACCATTGACATTATTTTCATCACTGCCATATTGTATAACTTTTGAAAATTGGCTTTATATAGTTTTGCTATAGGGATACCTTGTTCTACAGATCCCTCCCCCGTTGTAATGTCACTTGACATCTGCGATACAGTGGTACAGCTATTTTAGTTCATACTTACATAATCTGCACAAATACTGTAGCTTGGTTGCTGGGTTATAAGGACCTCTGAGTATCAGGCACATGTTTTCAGCCAGCAAATTTTAAGCTCACGATTTTCCTTTCCTCTCAGTGAACACTTTCTTGAGGTACTTCTTTCTCAATCAGAACTGTCCTAGTCTTTCAGAGCTTCTAATACTGTTGAAAAGTCAAATGACATTGGGTCGGAGTCTTCTCCTCCTAGAAAGGCTCTTGTCTCTTACACAAATTTGCCAACTTTCTCCACAGAGAGCAACTGCATGCTAAGTCAAAGCGTATTTTATGGCACTACCTTTGGCAGTGTATAGAATTTCACCCTTCTTCAGTGGAGAGAATGCCCACAGATTTCCAATTTCACAACTAGCAGGCATTATTCATGCTTTTCTTCTCCATAACACAAAATGCTTCTTCTAAGTTATTACAATATATAGAAACTCATACTGTTAAGACTTCTTCTTAGACTTCTTTGAGATTAGCCAGGGAAATTTTGACAGCATTTCATTTTTACTATTAATTATTCAGAAGACTCTGATGAGAGGTGGTCTCTAAAATACTCCTCAAGCAAGAGAGTTCTCTGGGGACTTTAGAGAATCCTTGAACACTCTGGGCTGTCAAGTCCCAGAGCACACTCCATCCCAGCCTTGCCCTGTTCCTAGGGTAGAAGACTGTAAGATAAGTGAGGGAAAGTAGGGGATAGAATATCTGAGGTGTATCTGGAGACTCAGAATTCTCCAGTTTAGCTTTTAAAAAATCAAACGGAGCTTTTTTTTTGTAATATAATTCACTTTCTGATTTATCTTTAAGCCTATTCAGTTAACTTGGCCTCTACAGACTAAAATAGGTGATAGGACATCTCACACATTTTTATGAAGTCCTTTGATAGGCTGGCATAGGTACAGAAAGGATAAGAAATTACAATATCAATGGGACAAATATTATATATTCATATGTAATATGTACATACACATGCACACACACAAATAAAATTTCATAATTAGCTAGTCTGTATTCAGTGTGCACTTGATTGGCTAGGACACCCAGAGGTCCTGGTGCCCCCTAGTGGTCACTGAATTATCACAGATCTCCTTGACAAGGAACAATCCACTGGGTGAAGAGGTAAAAACTTGCAAGATGAGAAATCAGGAAAATATGTAGAAGTGTTGTGCATAATTTAAGCCAGTTCTTCCTATCAGTGTTGGTGATTTATAGCAAAATGAAGTGTAAGTAATGGAAGGGAAGAACCTCCCCAGGCAAAATAAAATTTGAGGAAAAAGAAAAAGTATTGAACATGTGTTAAATGATTTCAAGTATCATGTGCCACATTCTCCCAGTTATATTTAGTTCTTTTAATGTTATCCAAATAATAAGAGTGATTTACCTTAACACTTTGAATATTTTAAGTAATTGGAAAATTTCAGTGATACCTTAGCAATATTTAAGTGGACTCTTACAATTTACATATAGATTATATTTTTATTTGTTAAGCTATCTTAAATTAACTGAGTAATTGTGGTTAAAGAATTACAATTGTAATCTTCTAAACTTTACCAATTTGTCTGACCTCACAAAAGTAGGTGAAACTTTATAAAGGCAGGCACAAAATAGAGTCTTGACTTACGATTTAATTTCTGACCTCTGACTTCCTATACTGTCACCTTAATCTGAAGCTTAGAAAAATAAATGAAATTATTAATACGTTTTTAATGAGTTTACCTTATGTGCATTTTTTACACTAGACTGAAAATAAATATTTTATATATAGTACATAAATCATGCTAATGTAAATATGTAAATGATTTTCCTACACAGTGGAAAGATTGTTTTTATTTTGACTGAAATCACAGAGAACTCAATTTTCTGTAATATCTATTAACTGAGACATAATGCTTCTTTTCTGTTTATAATCAGTTTCTTCTGCACAGTACCTTTTCTAATTCAGTTTAAATTACCCCTTTTTCTGTGATGAACTTGCATTTTCACATTTACCAGCTGTGAATGCATTTATACGGTAAGTGCAAAAGTAGTAGGTTCAGAAACAGCCCTTTGATTTCATTGTTGTTGTTGTTAACTATTTAGTTTGACAGTCTTGGATCGGTAACGCACGAAAGTCTCCAGTTGTTCCTTTACCCTCTAAAGGCCCGAATACTAGACACACATACACATAGCCTTTTCTTTTATTTAAAAATTCATAGTACTTATTCCCCAAAGTCATTATAATTTACTCCTAAGCAACTATTTCTCACTTAAAATCAGAGGATAGTTCCCTGAGGTAAACAGTGAGGTAAATATTAGTATTGTAGCAAGTTAAAAGAAAATAACAGCTGTACCCTCATTTGGGATATATGTCTTGAATTTGTGCATTTACTTTTATCTGTGTACAGTTACCTGTGATTATTAGTAATTTTATACTGATAGAATAATACAAAGTACATTAAAATTGAGGATATCTTCATTGTATCTGAAGAAAGGCATTTTTCTTTTCTTTTTTTTTATTCTTTTTATTTCTTTTTTTCATTCTGTCTCCTTAGAGACTGTCAAAAATTGCCAAAGCCGACTATATTTCAAGTCGTCATGGCGGGGTACTGGGAAACGTTTTCAATTAGCAATTAATCGCGCCTCGGATAAACCTCATTGGCTACGATACTGCCACTGCGCAAAGGTATAGAGGCATGTTTCATCTTTACAGTATATGATACATGTTTCAAAAGAGGGGATATAAATGGAAATATTATGGTTTTAGTCTCTTTTTCCATTACTTAAAATTTGTTAAATATAAGTAGGCGACTCTGATGAATGCATTGTACAATGAATACATAAAAATTGAAAAATAGTTTTCAGAGTTTCTGCTTTGGCTCACGTGTATTGGTTGCATACACTATTTGGTATTGCTCAGTAAAATGAGTTCTAATTCACTTTATATACAAACGCACTTCGTTTTTAAAATTACTTTAGAAATAATATACATAAATCATAGATATCAAGGTAATATAAACTATATGTATGTGAAGAAATATACTATGATTTGTTATTCTAAAATATGGAAGTTTTATGTATTGATTAGTATTTATTTCAGTGGCTTTCAGTACTAATAGGTTTATATGTTTTATTGTTAGTCAAATACAGTCTGATGTAAATTTATATATAAAAACTGTGCTATTTAACACTGTATGACAAACATTCTCTTTTTGACTCAGTCATTTATTTTCATTTAAATGCTATGAATTCTTTACCAATATACCTAGATACTACAAAAGAAGGAAGGTTGGTAAACCTAAAAATGAACATAATTGTGCAGCCCTGCAGGGAGAACTGTCAGCAGCCTGGCACATGTGCATTTAATGCGAAGCTTCTTTTCTCTAAAAATAAGAGTGAGGCTGCACATGCCCCTCTGTCTGACAGAGAGAGAGGACACAATACGGGGACTTGCTATACCACTTACACTCATCAGAGAAGTGAAGGATGTTACTTCTTTGGTTTCCTGGTTTTAATGGAAAAGTATTTGTATTCACATCAGTGAGTATTAGTCATTCAATAGATGAAAGGAATGTTTTAAACTTTAAAGTCTACCTCAGTGTCACTTTAAGAAGTGGGGATGAGACCCTGGGGAAAGTGTTGAAATCCTGGAGAATTTATTTTAGCTATTATAAGTGCTTTAATATTTGTGAGTTTGTAGTTCCTTGACTTTTAAAGCCTATGTGTAGGGATTTGTGTTTTTAATTTTAATGTTTTAGTTTACAAGTTTTACCCTTAAGTATCTATTCGTGTAAATATCACTTCATCTTCTCTGTAACAATATGCTCTCCCTATATATATTTTTTCCCAAGGTTAATCTATTAAGCAATTTACATTTTCTTTGTATCTTTTAAAGGGCACTTAAGATGCTTTTTGATACAATTTCCAAAATATTTAGTAGGCATAATGGCTGGGAATATTTAACATTTAAGATCTGTTACAGAAACTGCAGAATCAAAGAGGTTAAAGGGGAATAAAATTCTATTTCTTTTTTCAGTGTAATTTTATTAAGCAAGTAAAAACTACAGGAGACAATTTATCATAAAATAAAAATATCTGGGGACTGTTATCTCTGAGAAGTCTTTACTATAAATACCAGAAACAACTCAATTTACCTTATATTTCCAGAAGAAAGGACGGGAAAAGTTTGGAGCCTTATGTGAGATCAAACTTTGTACCTATCAGAAATAAAAGGAGTCATGAATGACTGAGAATTTCTTAAAAGAAGAAATACAGCACGAGAAGAAAAGATCATCTTAAAAATGTGATCAAGTTACTCTGCTTAACATTTGAAACTGACGATTTCGCAATTAAGGTTTTTAGTTCTTCCTCTTATCATATTACCCACCTCTTGAATGCAAAGTGTCCCAAACTGCCTAACGGAAAACTGATTTCTTCACGCAGCCATCCTTGCTGTCCGGGTTGGATGAATTCAACTGGAAATGTTGGTGACATTATTTATTCTTAGTTTCTCTTTGAAAGATAATTATTGAATAATTCCTGAAAATAGTAAATACTTGCAAAGGAGGAAGGTCTTGTTTACGAATTTAACAAGAGGTGGCATTCTTTAAAATTAAGTATAATTAATAAAGCGAAATGTAAAACGATCGAAGTGGCGCGATCCAAAGAAAACCTCGGAAAATGATAAACATGCAAAAAAATGATATAGAACCGTCCAAAGGTTTTCTCTTAACGTCTCACTTCACTCAACAAACTATAGTGAAACGATAGGGCGGGGGTGAAGGGGCGCCTAAAACAAAAGACTTCCTTTCCCCACTCCCTTTTCCTCTGTTTCTTTTGCCAGAGCTTGTTGCAAACCCTTGGAAACATTGTTTAAACCTAATACATTTGGTTACTTTTATTCTTCCAAGGATTTTGGTGGGTGGTGCCCAAAACTGATTGCCCTTGGAGTAACATAAAAAGAGAAGTAGAAACTTTTCAAAAAAGGCAAAAAAACAAAGTTACCCGACCCACAGAGGTTGTGAGTAACAACATAAAAGTAAAACACACTTTACTTAAAGGTACAGTTCATTTCACTGTCCGGGCTCCGTACTTGGTAGCTGAGCGAAGGCTTGCTTCGCCTTTGACGGCGAGGAGTACAGCTATAGACAAGAGTCTAAATTGGGAGCATTATTCTCGGATTGATTGTGCTCCACGAAAGCTACGGTTGCTAAAAGCAGAACGCCCAAAGCAGCACGCACCCTCGGCTACAATCCTCGTCCTCCTTCTCCAAGCATCCAGCGGGAACCCGGAGCTCAGAACCTGGAGGGAATCCTGGACCAGCAACCTGACTCCGCTCGGCACCGATTGGCTCAGGCTTCGGACCCCGCCCCCGAGGCCGGGGCTGCGGTTTCGCCAGGACCCGCCCCTTGGCCCTGGGAATCGCCTCCTGGCAGGCCGGCTGCGCCTGCCACTCAGCCCGAGTGGCGGAGGCCCTCGGCTCAGAGCCCCGCCCCCTCCCCCCTAATTGATATTATTGGAGTGTGGAGCAATCGGCCGGTCTGCAGTCGGAGACTTGCAGGCAGCAAACACGGTGCGAACGAACTGGAGGGGGGGAATACAAAAAAAGCTAAACGTGGAGCAGCCGGCCAGGGACCGAGAAGGGAAATTGATGCAAGGAGGGCAATAAAAAACCCACTTCGGAGCAAACAGCATTTAAAAAGCTACGACTCAAGATAACCGAAACCTAAAATAAAACCTGCTCATGCACCATGGTTTTTCAAACTCGGTACCCTTCATGGATTATTTTATGCTACATCTGGCTGCTCCGCTTTGCACACACGGGGGAGGCGCAGGCTGCGAAGGAAGGTAAGGAGATGGCAAAGCAAAGTTTGTTCTGACTTATTTATTTAGCTGTCTACCTGCACGAGCCAGCTCGTCCGCGGCGCTGCCGGCCGCGCCTCCGGCTCCGGGCGACCCTCCCCCGCCGGCTCCCCGCCCCCTCACCGGTTGGGCCGCTCCTGGAGGACTGGCGGGTGGCAAGCCCGGGCTGCTGAGAACCACTGCTGCTTTCAGCCGCCTGCAACCGCGCTCCCGGGGCCGTCCATCCGACGGGTGCGGGATTTCTGGCGCGGGCAGTCCGGAGGACGTGAGCAGCAACTGAGGGTGGTGGGGTGGGGTTTGGGGGACGGCCAGCGAGCTCATTCTCTAGGACCCGGGGCAGGTCACTTCTCTTTCTCCAGCCCTGTCCTCTTCCTCCTCTCCTTGTTCGTGTCCGGTGGAAGCAGCCCGGAGTTGGGTCGGAGAATGGGGAGTGCAACCCCTAGAGTCCCCGTCAGCCCGCCGGCGAGCGGCGGGAGCCCGGAGCCTTCTCAGAGGGGCCGAGACTTCTGTGAGCTCGGAAAGCTCGGGTTACTAATGAAGTGCTCACTGCGTCGGAGGCGGCGGCGCGGGCCTGCGGTTGGCGCTCGGCCGCCAGCGCGGAACAATAACGCCGCGGAGGTGAAGCAAGGCGAGCGGCGCGCGCCCCGCGGGCCGGGGATGTCTCCATTCAGCGCGCGCTGCGCGCGGGGCCCCGGCGCCGTGGGGTCAGCGGCAGTCCACGGGCTTGGTCCGGCCGGGCAAGCAGGGGGCGGGTTGGGGCTGTGCAATTTGTAAAGAGATGCCGCCTGGGCAACTTGAAATCACCAATTATTTGCCTCACAGTCCGGTACTTGAGGGGTCCGAGTGGCCAAATCTTGCGAAAGACCTGGACCCTGAGGATTAGTTCTGGTTGGAGAGAGCAGGTTTCATTTGGCCAGCTAGAAACGCCTGTATATGGTTATTTTTTCCTTCTTTTTCTTTTAACCGTTGACAGAAGGTAAAATACCTTTCGGTGCCTGTAGTTGGAGCTGGGGAAAAATAAATCTTGTCAATGGAAGAGTCTTGCTTCTGAGCAGTGTCACAATCCCCCCCAGCTCCCTTCTCCCGTCTTCCAGGCTGTGCATTTAAGGTTGATCTTCCGTTGTTTTAAAAGCAGAATACGAATAATTACTTGCTTCTGAAGTGTCGAGGGGGGAAAAAATCTGTTATCAAATTTAGGTCATCGTGGCGATGGGGGGTATATATCGGCCCTTGCTTCATCTATTCCTGAAAACTTAGTCATTTAGCGCTGCTTTTCCTTATTTTTTTCGTGAACCCCTCATCGTTCACTCGGCCCCCCAACACCACGCCATATTCTGTTCCTTCATCCCCCCCGACCTTGCGACCCCCAGTTTTCACATCTGCAACCTGTGTTGACGCTGAACCCATTCCGAGGAACCCATGCTTCTGAGCTAACGGTTACGTGTTTGCAGATGGATGAAAGTCGGCTAGAAACGCACACCGATACATACCAAAAACCACATTTCTACTCTCCTGACATTAGCGATCAGTTACATTCAGGCCTGGCACCTTGTCCTTATTCCTCCGGAACAGCGAGACCTGAGGAAAAGTTTGCACCACCGCGGCGAAGCCCGGCGCGCGAACACACGCAGACTCGGGCAGGAGTTCGGGCTATAAATAACTGCATCACTAGGGGGAGAGGTTCCTGCAGCCAGAACGTCTCTCTCACTTTGCTCTACTGAGTGCACGCTACGTGGAGAGGATTCTGATTCTAGGAGCCTAAATTCTTTAGATACAGAAGTGAGATGTTTAAAAGGCGGGGGGGGCGGGGGTGCCTTCCTCTGTGGCGGGCGGGTGGCGAGTGCGCCCGACTTCTTGGTGGCGACGCTCCCAGCGCGCAGCGGCGATCAAGAGCTGGGTTTCTGGGAACAAGCAAGCCCTGAGGCGGCCCGCGGATCACTTGGGCTAGCGCTGGGAACCGCCTCGAGCAGGTGCCCGGCCTCCTAGGGTGGCTGGGGGTGGCTGGAGGAAGAAAAGGGACCCTCTCCCTCCACTTTACCGATGCACATTCTCTTGGGGAGGTCAGCTGCCGCTACTGGGAGCGCCTGTCAGAGTCTGATGCTTGGAGGCGAAGTGCAGCTGCTGCTTTTCCTTTCCGTAAATGCCGCCGCCGCCTTTCCCTCAGCGGAGACGCTTCCCGAAAGCCTCTCTCCTCCTTCCGGCTCCTTCTGGAGCCAGGGCGCCACCGGCTCCCCGGAGTGCCCAGGTCTGGCTGGCTGAGGCGTAATGGATGCTCGGCGCGGCAGGCGCGCCAGTCTGGCAGCCCCCGCCCCGCCCCGCCGACGGCCCCGCCCCGGCCCGGAGAAGCCAGGGCTGCCCGCGCTGCCCTCGACTGGCTTAGCCGGGGCGCGCCCCGCATCTCGCCCCTCTCCCCTCACCCCCGCCTGCCCAGCGCCCCGGAGTCCCGGGTCTGTGCCCCCGCGTCCGGGTGGGCGGCCGGACTGCGCATCCGCGGGCGGCAAGGAAGGTTGGCACTCTGCTCGGAGAGGCAAGGGGAAAAGCGCGCACTTGGGGGTTTCTCCAGAGAGCGGATGGCGAGGGAGAGGAACACACTGATCACTCGAGAGCTGCTTCTGATTAAACGCTGTCGGGGCTGCTTTCTGTTTGTTTTAATTTGTTAGTGTGTTTCTCTTTTAACTTGTTTGCCATCACTGCTCTGCCTCGGTCCCAGGCTTCTACCCCCATGCAGAGCTGAGGGGTAGCAGAACGGCAATAAACAATAATTGCAATGCTTATTTCACTTTGAGAAACGACCCAAGAATGTCACCTGGATTTAAAATGCAGTTGTCTGTATTCAGTACAGAAGACACGCACAAAAAGACATCTCAAAAAAAGAGTGCCTGGAACCCACATTGTTTCCCTGTGCTTCGTCTTTATTGTTGAGGGTAAAAATAAACTTTAAAAATTACTTTTCATATAAATTCACTAGTTTAACGACATATTGATGTTCCCAGTTGAAATACAAATTGATACTTTTAAAGTGTATGTGTTTCTTATTTGAAAGGGAGTCAACTGTTTGTGATTAAGGTTTTTTCTTTTTTTTTTTTTTTCTGTCATGGACTCCCTGAGAGTATTAGTAAACAAACAAATAAAAAATCCCTCCGTATCCCCAGTGTTTCTGTATTTTCAATTACAAGGAATAACCTTGACTAGTGCTAAGGAATTAAACACATCATCAACAGTTCCTTTGTTTTCTTAGCATAACATGTTTCCATTACCTTTCAAATACTCATTCCCCCACATTGAGAGTTGTTTAATATTTAAAAGTTTATAGCAAGTATTTTATTTAAATCAAATTGATGTTAAGTATATTTACATAATTAAAATATATTCACTATTATTTCTGAACAAATGATGTATTTGTCAAAATGCTGTAGAGTTAGGTAAATATTTTTAAAGTGCAAAAACTCGTGTAACTCTGTAACCACTTTGGCCAAAAGAGTGAGTGGTTTAGGAGAGTAAATTGTCCTAAAATAAACAATACTATATATAAAATTGGAAGTATGATGTGTATTGATGTATGACTTTCTAATGTGTTCTCATATTAATACTATTAGAAGCATTTCACGCTTTATATAAATATTAAATTGCACTATGCTTTTTGATAGCATAAAAGTGGAATACAACTGTTTTTAGAAGTCAAGTCAGAGTTTAAACATGCCATTTTGAGAATTAGCTAATACCTTCAAATATTTAGAAATTTCAAAAAAAGTATACTGAAAACTGATGTTTGACTAACCCAGAAATATTTCTTATAAATAATATGCAATTTATTTCCTCCTGATTACATTGCTTAATATGGTTTTTAACCTTCCTATATTGATTCTGGCTTAAGAGAAAACACTATGTGTGGAAAGTTTTTTAAAAAGGTAAACTCCAAGTCTCAAAAGACAATAAGAAATACTCTTGGCATAATATTACAAATTAATGAATAGCTGAAGAGTAATATGGGCATTATACCTCATTATACTTATGTTATATTTGACAAAGTTTGGAGGGTTCAGTGGTTTACAAAACTACAGTATATAATTGCTATAGGATCAATATATCATGTATCAATTTTTTACCTTTATCTTCATTCTACTATTGCATTTTAAAATTTATTTCGATATTTTAATTAAAGAATGCCATATATGATATTGGCATTTTAACATCTTTTCCGCTTAAGAAATTGGAATATGCTTGTATTAAGTGGCTGTTTATTTCACCATTCATTTACATAAATATATATATCTCTTAAGTCATAAAATGATAATTATATAAAAAATTAAATTGACCTTAAAAGTGTTTACAAATGTGTTTAAATTGTTAATATAACATTTGGAAATAAACTTTCTTTTTCAGTACTACTGCTGGATTCTAAAGCACAACAAACAGAGTTGGAATGGATTTCTTCTCCACCCAATGGGGTAAGTGCTTTTTCTCATAAAATATCACTATTTATTTTTTAAAGAAAGAGACAAAACCTTACTCCTGCAGGGGAATTATTTATATTCTTCATATTTGAACTGTTTTAATTCCAAATATCTTGTTCAGTATTCTGTTGTGTTTATAATGAGACATTGAGTTCTCTGAGTATACCTAAGAAGGTATACTTAGAACTTGGGCAAATGAGGGGGGCGGGGGGGGAAACCCATAACCATAGTTTTTTGAGTCCTTATTGTGAGTGGAATCATACCTCAGGGTCCAGGCTACAAATGCTAACTAATTACAGCGAGCATTCCTTTCACAAACTCACTTAAACCTCTTCAGTTGCTTTATACTTCTGAAGTATAATCACCAAGTAGGTTGTGTGTAATTCTTTAAAACAGTATGTAATCTGTTTTCCTCTTTTAACAACAGTTTTAGCATCATTCAAAATATACTTTAAAAGGCAGCTAAAAATGTACTATGCTTAACACTATGGCATAAAATGTGCTATATTTTTTAGATTCTCCAGATTTATATCATGTGCTATCTGCTGTTGTTAATCAGAAGTGATGACAGAGCATGCACATATTACAGTAAAAACCTGCTACAATAAATATGAGTGAAAGTTATCCAATAAAAATCTATCAAAATATAAGTAAATTCTAAAAAACACTGACCATTATGTTTCATATATCCAGAAAGATATACTACTTAAATGTAGTTCAATAGCCATGTCTTCAGATCTCATTTTTAATTGTGAGAGAGGGCACAATCTTCATCCTGTATTAAGGAAGAAGACTCTGAGAAAAGAGAATATATCCCATTGTTGCTTAAGTTTATCTTCCGCACATTAAGAAATCCAAAGTTAAAAGAGTGTGAAGTGTAAGTCGGGATATGAAAACTGTAGCAGATTTTGCAAAGACAAGAATGAAAGTCGGAAAGGGATTGTTCAATATAAGAACAACATCATAAAACCAACATGTCAGGAACTGAAAGTCAGTTTAAGAATGCAAAATGTGAACAAAGCAAATCCGTTTAAAATATTCAGACTTTTCATTAAATATAAGTTTCGAAAGATTGCTTTAGTTCTTACTATGATTATCTGTCACAATAAATTACAGAAAAATGACAAATATTTTACAGATTAAATATAAAAAGTGCACTGAGTTTGAGGTATGAATGTAATACTTTTCTTGAAAGTGAAGTGGTTTCTGTGAGTAAAATAGTATACATTGTAGGAAGACATTCATGTTAAAAAATGAAACACCTTTCTTGCCAATGACAGATGTAGCCCATTTTCTACCATCCATCAATTAAAACAAATAGAGATAGAGGATGGCTATATCTCTGAGGAGAAGTAAACTGATAAATAATTGTAGTATTTCATCCATGTAATCCACAAAATGATAAATTATGACTGGCAATGTTATCTTGGCCTCAAATGGGCATTTTATCAGTCCAAAGTATCTTGAGTTAACAGTTAACCCTACGTATCTGTAGGAAACAACAAATAATATTAGAAAATAATGATCAACAGCATTTTCCATGTATGAAATGAGTTCGCATGTGATTAAATATCTTAACTGGAAAGAAAACGTTACTAAAACGAAAGTTTTGAGAAAATATTTTTGTAAGCGTACTGTAAAAATAGTATATGTAATGCAGTATCTGAATTAAGACATTTTTCCCAATGGTGTCATTTGTGGAAATGATTGCAGTCTCTTAGAAAGTGAGGTAATAAAATAAGAATTGTGTTAAAGGCATTTATATAGTCCCCCTATTTGTTATCTATACCGTAGTTTTCTTGGTATTTTCCCCTCTGGAATAAACTTTTTAAATACAAATTAAAATTAACTGGGTTTCAAGGGTAGTAAAATTGATTTTCCTTACATAGAATAAAATAATATAATTGTCCTTGAAGTTAAAGGAATTCTCGGGATATGTTCTTTTATAAGAAATAGCTTTGGTTTCTTCAAAGTGGGGAATTGTTAAAAAGAACACACCTCTGGAGCGTGTTTTGATTTTTTGGTAGATACTTCTAATAATTTCAATCTAATTAAGAGACTCAAATCTACCCATCCAAATGGATGAATTTGGATATATTTGGCTGAGTGCCATTCACATTATAAACATCTAACTGAAACAAAGGGAAAATATGCTCACTGTTGACTAGTCACAAATGCAAGTTGTGCTGAGTAAAAGCTGAACATTAAAATGGGTTCTTTGCTGCATTTGAGTACCTTTGATGTTATCAGGCTGTGTATAATGAAATTGTAGCAAATATTATATAACATCACACAAGAAATTTCTGAATTACGGTATACTGCTAATTTGTCTTTTGCTTTAATTTTCTAAGAACCAGTTTTAAAAATAGTAATATTATGCAGAATATTTAAATAAATTATGCTGTAATCAAGTTTTATAAATAAAACTCTTTACCACATGCTTATTAGTTTATTTTCCCATCTGCTTTTCTTGAAACAGTGGTTTCAATATTGTGCGCTATATGACTTTCATCTTGAGCACTAATATATTTTTATATTTGGTATTTTTTATTGGGGAAATGAATAAAAGTAGATGACAATTTCACTATTAAGGCATCATAAATGTAAAGCGGGGAATTTTGTAATAATGGCAAAAAATATAAACTATTATTTTAGGCTTATAAGTCTATTATGTAAAATTAATTTACTTACTAATGAGCAATAAAGAGTATTATATATGGTTTAATAGTCTTTGGAATTGTTGCAAATTTTGCTCAATGTATTATTTTTTCCTTTTCTATTAAAATACATAATATTGGTTTGCTTGTAGTACACATTGTATCAGCATATGAATCGATGTTTTTAAACATCTGATATTTTTTCCATCAGAAAGCTTTTACTATATATGATCCAGCATGCTGATTTGTCATGCGCATTTTATTGTCTGTTGAAAGAAATTTATTTATAAAGATGAATCATACTTTTATAACCACTTATTTATTGTTTTGTGGCTTTAAGTACAATATTATATATTATACTGAGCAAATAAATAGTTCTGTAAGATGTTACTTCCTTATACCTCATTTTGAAAAGATTGTAAAATATTCCACATTATAAGTATCAACATATTGTTGAATGCTTTTACATTTCAGAGTACTCTTGGCATTTTCTTCTTTGTGTTTTTAGGTACTCTCTAATTTTAAGTATAATATGGACACTTAAAATGTCAACTGAGTTATCAAAAATTCTTCCATTCATCCGTATATATATATATATATATATATATATATATATATATATATATATGCTTTAACCAGTCGTTTGAAATAATTGTGAGCTTTAGTATATGAAAATTCTAATCTCAATGGAGAACATAGACATAAGCAAACATGTAAAAAGTAATGCCAATGCACTTGCAAACAGATATTAAACAAAATGAAATTGTATATACAAACAATGCAAGCAACATAAGCGATGTTCTGCCACCAGGATGAAGGAAAACTGGGAATCTTACATTCTCTGGTTTACAGTGTTTGCCAAGGTAGGAATCAACCTAACTCTTTCAAAGATCAGCATTTGTGATATATGTGCACTTTCTAAAGCAAAATGTTATTTTTTGCTGAATGACTGATGATGTTTTTTAAATTTCACAGTGGGAAGAAATTAGTGGTTTGGATGAGAACTATACCCCAATACGAACATACCAGGTGTGCCAGGTCATGGAGCCCAACCAAAACAACTGGCTGCGGACTAACTGGATTTCGAAAGGCAATGCACAAAGGATTTTTGTAGAATTGAAATTCACCCTGAGGGATTGTAACAGTCTTCCTGGAGTACTGGGAACTTGCAAGGAAACCTTTAATTTGTACTATTATGAAACAGACTATGACACTGGCAGGAATATAAGAGAAAACCTCTATGTAAAAATAGACACCATTGCTGCAGATGAAAGTTTTACCCAAGGTGACCTTGGTGAAAGAAAGATGAAGCTTAACACTGAGGTGAGAGAGATTGGACCTTTGTCCAAAAAGGGATTCTATCTTGCCTTTCAGGATGTAGGGGCTTGCATAGCTTTGGTTTCTGTCAAAGTGTACTACAAGAAGTGCTGGTCCATTATTGAGAACTTAGCTATCTTTCCAGATACAGTGACTGGTTCAGAATTTTCCTCTTTAGTCGAGGTTCGAGGGACTTGTGTCAGCAGTGCAGAGGAAGAGGCGGAAAACTCCCCCAGGATGCACTGCAGTGCAGAAGGAGAATGGTTAGTGCCCATTGGAAAATGTATCTGCAAAGCAGGCTACCAGCAAAAAGGGGACACTTGTGAACGTAAGTAATACATGTGCTATTAAAACTCTATTTTGCAATTTTTTCTATATCAATAAAAATAATAAGTAAATCTGCTCTATACAAGCAGTCCAATTCAGTAGATCTTAAACTAAGTCACTTCACTACTGAACTTACTGATTATCCACAGTCGTATCTGCACCAAAGGTGTGCAATAAACATTGGTGATAATGATATTCATTACTAAAATTTAAGTTGTCCTGTGCTTGACATGGAAGTCCACAGTTACACATTAGGCTACGGAGTTTAAGAAAAGAGACTGGTAGGCAGATTTTAGCCTATGAAGACTGAGGTGACATTAATTAGGATTTAATCAGATGTGATTTCTCCTGTTTTTAAACCCATATTGTCTGGGCCTGCGAATAGCAGAAAACGGCAAGTTAAGAGGGCTGCTAACAGAGTTCTATTGACAGGCAAGGCATAAAGAGATAAATTTATAATCTTTTATAAATACTAAAACTTTCATATAAAATCATCAAATTTCATTTAATAAATCTCTGTGGTTACTTCTGCCAAAGCTATAATTCTTTTCTGGACTAAATAATAAAATGACCACATTTTTGTGGAAGTGGGCCAAAGTAAAGTTTTAGTTATTTCAGTACATCAGCTACATGTTTTCTTTTTGTTTTGAAGCAATAATAGTATATGAATTCGTAAACCTTTTTCTTTGTTTCATAAAACTGGATTTTTCTCTTAATACAGTTTTGTGGTCAAATATTTAAAACTGTCACATGAATCTTCCAAATTGATAAATATTTTTTCTGCTCATAGATATCCTGAAAAATATAATAAGGTTATATTGCTTATGTCCCTTTTAGCTTATAAAACATAATACATTCCAAAAAATAACTTTTATATATCCTTTGTACTCCTAAGCCGGCAGCATAACTTTAATATTTGCAATTCCTAGTTAGAGGGGAATACCACTAATAATAATTGTTATAACTAAGTTTTCTTGATAACTTATGTGTACATACTCTGCCTTGTGTTTTACATATGCAAGCTTATTTTACAAGGTAGGTATAATTATCATTTCTGTTTTGCACAATAGAAAATTGGGACTATGAAGGGCAAATAGCTTACTTGCAGTTACTTTCATAGTATGTGTCTTAGCTTAAATTCAAACTCAGGGCATGCTGACTCTAGAGCCTGGACTTTTAGCAACAATATAACTCTAGTTTTCGTCACAAAGCAAGGAGAATCCTAGCAAATATTCTGTTTTATTGTTAACTTAAATGTCTCACTAGTAGTGTTTTGGTGCCCACGTATATTGTATATAAATTATATTATTTCCCCATGAAATTCTCATTCTAGTAGAATACTTTGAAAAGAAGTAATACTTAAAAGTATATTTAGGTCTGCGCTGTCCAATACGGTAGCCAGCGGCCATATTTGGCTCTTTAGGTTTTGAAAAATAGATCTTCCAAATTGAGATGTGCTGTAAAGTCTCAAGTACACACTGGATTTTGAAGGCATACTACAAAAAAAAAAAAAAAAAAAAAACTTGCAACATACATTGTTAGTAATTTTTTATGTTTCTTACATGTTGAAATAATCATATTTTAGATACATTGGGTTAAATAGAATATAATATTAAAATTAGTTTCAACTGTTTCTTTTTACTCTTTTTTAATGCAGCTAATAGAAATTTAAAAATTTCATTTGTGGCTCGCATGATGTTTTTGTTGGTTACACTTTTTAAGTGGAATAACTGAGCAAATATATATTTTTTTCTATCCTGTTTGAAGAGTTAAAGACCTCAGGTGGATGGTCACTAAGCATATAAAGTACCTGTGGCCCTGTACTCAATTATCATCTACACCATAGCTGACATTGTGAAGTGAACTCTGAGCAAAACAAATGGAGATGCTATAGGTTCGGGTCCCATAGGCCAGTTTAGTAGTGTCCTTTCGTACCCCCTGAAGGAGTTAAACCTGTCTCCCATTATCTTCTTCCCTCATCCCTCACTAGCAGTATTTCTAACTGAGTAGAAAATCCTGCAAGTTTCAAGTAAGTAGAAATCAAAAACTGATGAAGATTAATCAGTATTAGTAGGTAGAATCCTATTCCACTGGGTAAGTATAGAAATATTCTTAGTGAACTAATCAATTCAATGAAAGGCAATGTTCTTAATTGACTAGAAGTTAATAATAGTTACCTGAAAGTGCCAATGGATTCAGCAGTAATTATTACAGAAATTTTTAAGAATGTTATTACATTTTAGCTGTAAAAGCAGCCAGTTTCAATATTGTGCTGTTGTGAAAGTAGAATTTAAAAGTTTTCATAATCAAAAATCAGAAAAATAACAAATACAGCAGAAATTCATATAAAAGTACACAATTAAGTTTATCTGAGAAAAGACTAGGAAATAACATTAAAAGTCCTGCTCTTTTAAAGATTTTAAAGTAGATTACCGTTTTTTGTTTCATTTTGTATAATTTAACTCAAATGACCTCCACATTTCCTTGGTAAGAAAAACCAAACAGGAACTGTTTGACTTCTATACTTGTAAGTATAGAATTTAATAAGAAAAGCAGTCTTTAACTACAGTGAACAGATGTATTTACCATGAAGAAAAGATGCCAGTTTCTTCCAGATGAGCAAGATCATCTCATTAAATATCACACTATTAAAATTACTCACATGTGTTTATTTTAGTTTCAAGAATTGAAATATTTGAGTACCAAAATTATTGTCACCTGAAAAACATAGTAAGATATTTTAAAATAAAGTACAATGACTCCTCTATCATCTTCATTAATTCTGCATTGGAATAGGTGGAATTAGGTATTAATAATAAGCATTAATAAAAAAAAAACATGGTTAAAAGAGGCAGGACGCGTCCTTATGGTTTAACTGAAAGACTATGTGCGCATTGTTGTAAGTCAAGTAAATTGTTTATGACGTAACTTTCCGAATTTTTAGCCTTGGTGATGTTGACAGAGGAATTAAACACTTTATACTTAACTGTGGAACTATGTTCATTTGCAAAATCATTCCCTCCTTGGCGTAATTCCATTGCATTGCTGCAAGAGTACTTGCCTCTGGAATCAATCCAGGCCTGCCTTTATAGTATTCTTCCTGTTTCCTTTCAATGATCCTGTTAAGAGTTTGAAAACAAATTCCAGTCCCATATTGAGGAAAACTAATGTGTTTGAGAGAGGATGCTAGTGATTCCCTAGCCAAATGAGAGTGGTTAGCCACTTAAAGGCAAGTTTATCTGGGCACTTTCTGAAGTGGCAGCCCGTTGTGAGGTTTGCTAGAGGATAATATAAGATATGAATAACTAAGAAAACTGATTACAGTTTTGATCAGTTGATGTAAGAGCTTTTATTCATGACTGAAAGAAAAACTCAATTTTGAAAACCAATGTTTCTTAAGTCTGCTGATATATGGAGACCTTCTGTCTAATTCTTAAATGTAGTATTTTTATGAGGACATCTCTTTACAGTCATTTTATATTACATGATTCCAGTTAGCATATTTTTATTGTCAAAAGTCCTTTTTAAAGTAACCTTATAAATTATGTAACAACTTTAATGCAAACTTGCCAGTATTTTTGTTAGACAAAAAGTACAGTCATTTTAAACTTTGAGAGATTATATTATATTTTACATACATAAATATTCTGGGAAGACTAATAACATTGAATACTAAAATATATTTTGAATTTTTACAACTTTTGTACAGTTTTATTCCATTTAGAAAGTAGAATAATGTTTGTCAAAGTATGGAGTTAGATATTATAACTTGGATTTGGATAGGGAATTTGCAGTTTACACTGAATAATCATGTTCATTTTCTCAGTTAAACCTTGTCACCTCACTAAGACGTGGAAAGTATTATTTTTCTCTCTTTCGTCATATAAAGAAACGGAAGCTCGGAGATATTAATAAGTAACAAAATTGGATGAGAATTCAAAAATCCTGGTTAGCAATTTAAGTCTTTTTTCTGCACTGCACCACATTCCTTCCTGAAAATTTGTTTTGGACTTGAATCAGTAGAATTTAGTTAATGAAAAACTAATGAAACTTTGTTCTAAGTAGAACAACCACATGTTCAGTTTGCTTGGGATAATTGTTTTACTTATTAACACTGCTTCTTTGTGGTTTCTAAAGTGTTCTTTCTGACTTGGATGATAAAATATTTGATCAACCTAATTAAAAAACATTGAAGGATATAATGCAATTTACATGTACATATATCAGAACATAGAAATGTGGTTCCTTAGATTATTTATGTTGCTTAATTTAAGTTTCCTGAAGGCAACGATTTAAAATTTTCCTTTTTGATGATTTCATGTAAAGTGGAATTCAAATAATCATAGATATATAATTTTATAAGGCACTTCCTTAATAGTGACTTCTTAATATTTTGGAGTTAACAGATCTATCATTATTTTAATAATATATATTTTATGTAAATGTAACATATAATTTAATAAATTAAAACATCTTTTCACTTTTATAGTATTAACAATATTTAAAATCTATTTCTTGATTAATTTTTTTGGAAACTGCTTTATTTTCACAGACAAGTAACATGTAATTTGTACCATCAAATTTCTGTAATAAAAACGGCTCTTCCAAATATACAGTATTTATAATTAAATAGATATACTGGTATGTAAGATACACTACTAGGTTAATAGCTGAGATGCTGGAGTCACAGAGGTTTAAAATCCTGGTTCCACAATTTATCAGGTACATAAAGTAGGACAATCTCTCTAAACCTTAATTTCCTCAAGCATAAAATGGGGCTAATAAAAATAGTACCTCCCTCATAGGGTTCTTGTCAGAACTGAATGAAATAATGCATGTAAAAATCCTAAGAATAATATCTGGGACATAGCAAATAATCAATGAATGCTTGCTGTTATCTTATTATTAATAATGTAACAACGAGTTTGCTAAGTAAAGAAATTTCATGGTAATGAATGAATGAACATATATTTCCTAGGATACAAATAGTTAAGCTAGTAATCCCACCCCTGATAATTTATCTATGAAGGGATGTTAATAAAAGAAAACTTCGTACATAACCTTTTTTTCCCTCAGCAATGTATATGATTTGAATTATTGGAAATGACCCGAATGTCCAAAGTTAAGATGCATCACCTTGATTGAACTTAATCCATAAAATATCAATGATGCTATATAGGAATTTTGAATTTTTATTAATAATTTTGAATGAAAAAATAAAATTTGATAAACACTGATGCTTATACACTGATGCTTAGAATTCTGCAAAATATACTCAGGAAAAAGAATAGATGGGAACGTAAATATAAAAATGAATGTGTCAGTGTGGTGAGATTGTGGGTGATCTTTTGCTCTACATATTTTTAAAATATCTTGAACATTAACTTTTATTTTTCTACAATATAAGTTATAAGGAACCTGATAGCTCATGCAAAGACTACTTGAATTGTATCTCAAAATATGGGTTTTTAAATTATGTTAGCATCTGTATAAGACACAGGGCTCACAAAATAGAGCAGTACTAAACAGCAACTATAGTTTAAATGATATAAAAGGGGGAAGATTCAAGGCATTCAATAAAAAGCAGCTCATATATTTCATTTGTTTGTTTTTTAGTTATTTGTAGATAGTAAGTCCTATTTTAAGTACTTCATGTGTATGAACTAATTTAATCTGAACATAGGTGTTGCTAACTCATTTAATCTAATAGGCACTATAATTACCCAGTTTAAAAGAGAAAAATATTCGTATTGAAGTATTAACAATATACTTCAATAATATATATTTTTATATATATATATAAGATACATATATGTGTGTATACACACACACATACACATTTTGTATGTAAGGAAACCAAAGTACAGTGAGAATGGGTCAAGTACTCACAATCACAGAGACTGGTATTGCTGTTTATTCAAGTTTGTCTGGCTTTAGAATTCTTGTCCCTAACCAATATCCTGGGCCACCTCTTTATAGGCGAACATTTTATCTGTTGCAAAGTCTTTTATAAGAATAAACTTTCTTTCAGAATATCTTAAAAGGTGATACAAATCTGAGTATTTTGTTTCATTTATAATAATTTCAAAATATTTATCTCTACCTTTCCTAACATCCTAAATATTTCACTTGCTTGGCCATTCTCTTTCCTGTTCTAGGTCTTTCTTCAAGTGTCAGTCAGCAGTCAGAATGCACTTTATAAAACACAACATAGTATCACTTTATTATTCAGAAGGCTTTATGCTTCTAGTTACCTATAAAAACTCCCCATATTTTAGGCTGGTATTTAAATTCCTTCGTCTTGACCCTAATCTTTTCTAACTTTCAGTCACATATTTGTCATAGCTGAAGTCCCTGCTCCCTTTGTCTGGGACTGGTCTCTCACTCTCCCTTAAGCATACTCTTAGATATTTCTGTGATGCCTTATTATTTAACAGTTGGCCTCAAACAAACAGAAAAACAAATTAACCATGATGCCTCACACAATTACCTATTGTGCTTTAATCCTACATGTTCTTGAAGAAGCTTCCCTAAGTTCTTTTTCAAATTCTGATGGTAGTACCATTCTTCTGATTCTTAATATATCTTGTGTTTTTCTACCACCATACCTTTTCTTATGGTCTCCTTGCTGTGGAAATTCTGCCTTTCTTTTCAATTTCAAACTGAATACTACTTACACCCTGTTAGATAATCTATTATTTATTTATTTATTTATTTATTTATTTATTTAGGGGTGGGGTCTTGCTGTGTTGCCCAGGTGGGAGGGCATGGCTATTCACATTTGCCATCATTGCACACTACAGCCTTGAACTTCTGGGCTCCAGTGATCCTCCCAGCCTCAGCTTCCCGAGTAGCTTGAACTACAGGCATGTGCCATTGCACCCAGCTCCTTTTGAATAATTGTACTTTGCCCTTTCCCTGTGGGAATCATCACATGGTATCTGATTTTATTCATTATTTATATTTTCCATTTACAGCTTTTAGGTTTTTTAGCAACTTTACATTTTTTTACCTACTCACAATAGTCCCTAGCATAGTTCTTGATGCCACCTTAGTCTTTCGACAAATATTTACCACATTTCTTAAAGGTTTACTCATAAACTACCCACTGCTCTGGCAAATATTTTCTTACTTTGAATACATATCACTGTTTAATTGTTTGTTTTGTATAGCTGGTCTCTATAAGTAGTCCTAAACTTTGTGAGTATGAAAACCCTTAATTATGTTTTATTTTCCTCATAGCAGACAACAGGATGATATACTAATATTATAATTAGCAAACGTGAACAGGATTCTGCCCCAGATTTGAGGAATTTCTATGAAAATAATTATTTCTATTTATTTATTGTCACATTCCCATTCTCTGTCACTGTCTTTGTGTGTCTTTCTTTTCAGTTTCTCCCTCTCCCGCCTTTGATGAAGTGAAAGGCATTTCACCCTCTTTACCATTATCTCTGTTTTGAGAAACAGAGAGATCCAAGATCCTGATAACATTTTCTAAATTAGGGAGGTCTTGAAGTGTGTTTATGTTTATCTGATATGGGAAAGTGACTTAGTTATAAAATGATGTTGTTTTGCTTCCAAATTATACTTAGTGAATATTAAGTTGAATTTCAAAACGAACAAAAATTAATGCAAAGAAACAAAATCTGAAAACCAATCCCAAAGCTAATATTAAATGGGAAATTACATAAATTCTGTATTATATCAAAATGTATTTCTCCTATTTGAGTTATACCTGTATATGTAACCTGTACAATTTTTGCATTCTTTTTAAAATTATTCATGCTCAGAAGCTCATAACATTGGTTTTAAGACATTTTTAAATAGGTTATACACATAGATCTGAAATGAATGTCATCCCTGAGACCCAATCCCACAGCCTCCCCCGCACCAGGTACAACTACCATTATCTGGTTTTTGTGTGTTTTGCAGCGATACTTGCTCATAATTTCTTTAAAACTATGGAGAAAGACCACTGT
>RJWJ010020447.1:0-29060 GCA_004363605.1 Indri indri | reverse complement strand
CCAACTTATAGCGCAGGAAGGCTCTCAGCAGCCCCTTCATTAATGGAGAAGACGGAGGCCGTAGGTTCAAGCCTCGCCTGGGTGCTGAGCGGAGGGCTCTGTCTCCGAACCAAAGGCCCCTGGCTGGAACTCCGGAAGTCACAAGCCTGCAGACCCACTAGGGAGAAGGCCGAAGGAGATACTCAGGGGTTTTTGTTTTGTTTAATTCGATTGGGATACGAACAGCCGGCTAGAATTAAGGGGCCTTGCTACTGGCCACAGCTGAGCAAGGGTGAGAGTGTTTCGGAAGCAACGTCAGGGCGCGTGAGAAATGATGAAAACAAAACTGTGAACAGCAGAGGGTTGGGTTAGAACCAAAGGGACTTTCAGAGGCAAACGTCTAGTAAAAACTGCGCTGTGGCTGCAGGGTGAAGGAACGGTTTGGGGGAGGTTTGCAAAGGAAAGAATCTGGAGGCTTTATCCTGCCAGGTTTTAGAGATAAGGCAAGGGGAGGGCAAGTCAAATTTGTTGGCTATCAGTTTGAGGAAAGAGTGAGAGAGAGAGACCGAGACACGAAGCCCGAGACATAGGCAGAGAGAGAACCGCTAGGAGGGGTGGCGACAGCCAGAGCCCCCGGGTCGGCCCGCGGCCGCCCGCGCGCACTCACCGGCCGGGCTGCGGGGCTGCCCTGGGCGGAGCCGCCGCCCGCCGCGCTCCGAGCCGCTGCCGCTCCGCGCTGCCTCCCCGCGCGGCTCTCGGAGCAGGCGGCCGCCAGGCGGAGGAGGCGCCCGCCCGCGCCCCTCGCGGTAACACGAGCCGCCCCGCCCCGCCCCACGGACGCTGCGGCTTTGCGCAGCCCGCTCCCTGGAGGCTTCTCCTCAGACGCCCGGAGCCGTCTACGGCGTGCTCGGAAATGGACACCTCGCTCGTCCTCCCCCAAGGTACTGAACTGAGACCCGCTCTCACCCCCCGCCCCCACGAGTGTCGCAAGTTGGGATTCGTGTGGCCTTGAGGTGGAAAGTCAGCGACAAGTTTAGAGAGTCGAGGCTGAAGGAAGCACAACCTACAAGCGATAGTATTCAGGTGCAAAACATTGCTTATTACTGTTTTAAAATGAAAACACCCTAACATGTATTTTCAAATACGAGCATTATAGAGACTCAGAGTGGCACAGGAACATTCGGAAACTTAGGAAATGCTGACGACGTGCGATTTTTTTTTTAATTTTAAAAAAGCTCGATGAGCTGCCTTTGGTTAACACTGTACTCGCACCCATCGACTATTGATTGTACAAGGCAATACGTGATAGGTTCTTTTCCTCGCATTCAAGTTACAGAATTTACAAAACCGCTTTTTTTTGAAGTAACATGTTACTTAGGAGAAGGGAATATAAATGGAGGGAAGACGGAAAATGGAAAGAGAAGGAAGAGAGGGAAGGACTGAGGAAGAAAAGGAGGAAGGGAGGGAGGGAAGGAAGGAAAATCCTGTTTTGCTGCTAACAGCTTAGGATGCAAGAGAGCACCGCGGCCGGAGTGCTGGGATCCAAGGAGGTGAGGGGTAGGAATGATTTCAATATAAACACTTTCCTCTGGCCTGTGTCTTAGCAAGGATTGTAGTTGGATCATCGGGAATCTCTTTTTTCTGCTGTGTGCCTTTCTGCGCGTGCACACTGTTGTGACACATGTGATGAGCTAGTTATTTGGCCGCGGTCCTAAAGCCGAAAAGCGCGCCCAGAGACACCCCGTGGCGGCTGGTCCAGAACCAAGGCCCGCCGTCGTCCTGGGAGCGCGGGCGCCGTCCTGCAAGGAGAGGAAGGGCTGGGATTCCCTGTCTGCTCCACACGAGGGCGCTCTCTTTAAGGGCACCCCACCGCTCCGCGTTCCCGGGCTGAGGAACTGCTGATATCTGGGCACGTTGTGTAAAACCAAATCTGCTTTTCTTCAGGCTTTTGAACATCTCTGGGCAAATCCTAACAGAATGAGTTACTAAGAAGGAGGCGGGTTCCTGGGACATGTATTTCTGGTGTCCTTAGTTTGTCACTTAGCCTGTGCCATCTTATGAGATCATCTTGTCACATACATGTCCTGTAGCCAGTAGTTTTTAAGCTATAATGTGCATACGAATTCCCTGTGGGTCTGGCAAAAAATGCAGATTCTGATTCAGTAAGTCTGGGGCGGGGCCTGAGATGTGCATTTCTAATAAATCCCTGGGTGATGCTAGTAGGCTGGTGGAGGACCAACCGTTGAGTAGCAACACTGTAGGCAGGTGGGTTATAAACTACTTTTGTGGGTAGTACCAGGTACCCGATACGATAACAATAGTAGTGGTACTGTTGACACTTGTTCAGTGTTTACATGTACCAGGCCTTGTTCTGAGCACTTTTCATGGATTAACTCATACCACCACCACACCTTTGTGAGTTAGGTACCGAGTTTGGAGATGAGATTATTTTCACTTTTAGGCCCACCTACCCCCACACCTTTCCCATCCTTGGTGGCTTAATTTCATTTTTTGTGTGAGAACATTAACATGATCACAGAAGGCATACTCAGAGAAGTGTCTACCTGCCTTGTTCAACCCATTCTACCCAATCCTCTGTTCGTAAACAACTCCCTGACTTTCTGGTTTATTTTTCCTGTGTTTCTTTTTGTAAAGCTCCACGGGTGTTTTTTTTTTTTTTTGAGACAGAGTCTCACTGTGTTGCCCAGGCTAGAGTGCCGTGGCGTCATCCTAGCTCACGGCAACCTCCAACTCCTGGGCTCAAGCCTCCCGAGTAGCTGGGACTACAGGCATGCACCACCATGCCCGGCCAATTTTTTCTATATACATATTTTTAGTTGTCCGATTAATTTCTTTCTATTTTTAGTAGAGACGGGTTCTTGCTCTTGCTCAGGCTGGTTTCGAAATCCTGAACTCAAACAATCTGCCCGCCTCGGCCTCCCAGAGTGCTAGGATTCCACGGGTATTTCTATGTGCTCTTGTTTCCCCTTCTTTCTTACACAAGAGGTGGCATCCTTTAGAAGAGCTTTTGCACTTAGCTTTTTTCACTTACCAGTGTCTATGGAAATCACCCCATATTCCCTCGCAGAGATCTTCCTCATTTTATTTTACAGGCACATAGTGTTCCATTGCATTTGTGTACCATGGCGTGGTAAAATAATCACCCATGTTGTATAGTTATATAGTTTCCAATATTTTGTGGTTACAGATGATGCTTTCATGAATAACCTTGTGCATGTATTATATTTTAATATTTCTGGAGGTGTATTCTTAGGGTAGATTCCCAAAGTGGGCTTGCTGTTTGCTGGGTCAAAAGGTAAATGCATATGTAGTTTTCTTAGCTATTACTACAACCCTGTCCTTAGGGCTTATGTCATTTTGCATTTCCACCAGCAATGCACTAGAAGGTCTGCATTCTACAGCCTTTCCAAGCTTGTATTGTCAAGCTTTTGAATTTTCCCAAATTGATGGGTGAGAAATGGTATCTCTGTGAGGTTTAATTTGCATTTCTATTGTAGTACGTGTAGTTGAATACCTTTCTATATGTTTAAGGGTCCTTTTTTATATCTGTTTTCTGGAATTATCTATGTCTTTTGCTAATTTTTCTACAGAATTTTTGGTCTATTTTTGCCTTCAATTTAAAAGATCTTCGTATATTAGGGATAGTGGCTCTTTATCTGTGACATATGTTACAAATATGTTCTCTCAATTTCTCATTTGTATTTTGGCTTGAAAGCATTTTTGTTGGTAGGAATAACTGTGGTTATTTTTTAAAGATATACACATGTCTTAAGATTTTAAGTATCTTAACACACACATCCCTTTGCACTTAATTCTTACAGTAGTTCCATGAGTAGATATTATTTCTCCGATATTACAGACAAACAGACTAGTATTAACTGGCTTGCCAAAGGACATAAGGCCAATAAATAGTATAAAATAAATTTTTTGTTAAGTACTTATGTAGTCATTTATTATTTTAATAACTGTCGGTTTTTCCAATACTGTGTGGCAGGCATTGTGAGACTGCAATGATAAATTGCTCTCATGGAATCTACAGTCTAGAGGAGGAGGAGAGGACAGAGTTTGGCTAGATAATCACGGTAATAAAAGTGTAATTACAAACTTAGATAAATGCTCTAAAGGCAAAAAATAAATCCAGATGTATGAGTGCATTTAAATAAAAAAGCCAATCTAGATGAGAAAGCAGGGTGGGGTGCCAAACATTAGGAGTCAACTAGATAAAGGGTGGATGCAGGGTGGGGAGGAGTCTGTGTGTGCAAACACCCTGTAAGTAGCAGTAGCATGGCACATTTGAAAGACAGAAACAAGCATGAAGAAGGCCCCTGTGGATGGAACACAGAGTAGAGTGGTGTAAGGGAAAGCTGGAGAGGAAGGCAGGGCCAGATCAGGTAAGCCCAGGTAGGTCTTGTTAAGAATTTTGGTTTTTGTTCTAAGAGCAAGGTGAATTCTTCGAAATGTTTGAGCAGGAGGTGACATGATCATATTTGTGTTTTGAAAAGATCATTCTAGTTGCTGCTTGCAAAATGGGTTGGAAATGACCAGAATGGATGCAGAGGAGGACCAAATGCTAGCTACTGTAGTCATTCCCTGACTTTCCAAGGAAACCAACTTTTAAAAATGTACCTCCTCTGGCAGAGGCATTCCTATAGACACAGGGCTTGGCCAGAGGACAGTGGTTTTGTGAAAAGAATTAGGTATCCCCTTTCTCTGGGAAGATTCAGCTCCACACCAGGGCATTGGTCAGCCCAGTTGTGGGCTACATTTCAGCTCCCCATCACACCCTAAACCAGGCATCTTGGTGCAGCACAAACTGCACAACTGAGTTCAGTGTCCCTGGCCAAGGGAAGAGAATGTAACCAGAGGGAAGATATGGTTAATGGTGTCAAAGCAAAGTAATAAGAGACCTGACCAATGTTTATTGGATTCAAGAACATGAAGATCATAGGAGACCTGGAGCAGAATCTATCTGATGGAGTGACGGTGACAGTAGTCAAATTTGGAGTGAACTGAGAATTGAATAGAAGAGGAAGCTGCTAACTTGTGTAACTAAAACCTACAAGGAGTTTGGTTGTGATGAGGAAGGGGACGTGTGGTGTTGATGGAGGATTACTTTTTGTGTATCTACTTGTTTATAGTGAGGAGAAGCTTGAGGATATTTAAATATTGATGGATAGGATCCAGTTTATGGAGAGTTGTTGAACATACAGGAGAAAGAAGGGATGATTTATAATAAGTGTTGGGAGATAATTCTCCATGGGCCTTCTACATTGTGTACATCTTGTGACAGCTTTTGTTCCAGATTGTCTTTTTAGGGATGTTTATATAGCAGACATCCTTGGAATATAGAGATAGTGTCTCCCATCAGAAGAGAGGGCAAGTTTGTTTGCTGTTGAGGATAATAAGATAATGTCTACCTCCAGAGCAAAGGTTGGGTACGTTTGTTAGCAGCCCCTTTAAAAGATTGGGATCCCAAAGCTCAGGGTTGCTCAGCTGTGACACAAATCCACCGTGTATACAACATGAACCTAGGTCTGTTTCCACATCATCACCACCCCTGCCTTGAGATTTAGGAGAGGAGGACATGGGTAACCAACTTGAACATGAGCTTCTGCTGCCTCCTCTGCTGTGAGTAATAAAGTCCTTTGTTTCTGTCCCAGGAGTCTTGTGTCTTCTCCTGGCATCTATGAAACAGTGGCAGACTAACTCATTAGTTTGCAAGATTCAGACTTGCAAAATCTCAGACTCTTCACAGTTCTTGGCAGTAAATTTTCTGAGAAGGTAAGAGAGGCTTGAATCCAGAGTACTATGGAGGAATTGGCATTAGATTGGGAATGGAAGGATGGTTATTTTAAGATTTTCTGTTTATCACTAATTTTCATCCATTTAATTATGATGTGCTTGGGAGTGGCTTTTTTGTGTTTATCCTGCTTGAACTTTACTGAGATTTTTGGATCTATGGATTTACAGATTTCATCAAATTAAGAAAATTTTTAGTTAGTAGTTCTTTGAATAGATAAATAAATAGGGAGTTCATCTGTGTGTGAAGTTGCCTGTTTTATGTGTCTCAATATATTGGATGACATCTTTGTGTTTCCAATCCATTTTTTCTTGATTAAGTCTGGCAGTTCTGACAAAGTTTATGATATTTATATTATGATATTTATGATATGATATTTATAAATTTTTTAAAATTTATAAATTTGTAACATGTTGTGATTTCTTTTCTCACTTTAAATATTCACTTTTGTACTTAATTTTGTATTCATAATTTTGAGTTCTTTTTCTTAAAGTGATTCTACCAAATTGTATAAGCTTCAGGAACCACAAAACCTGGATCTGACCCAGTAAAAAGCAGCACGGAGGTAATAATGACTTGAGATGAAAATGTCACTCAGGGACTAGGCATAATATAAAACATTGCTTATCTTTGGCTTAGACAGTTCTTAAGTATCTCTTTCAACTGAGCATCAGGTCCATTTTCGTGGTTATAAAGGCTCACCTACCAGGGTAGCATGAGGCAGGGCAGGGAAGATGTGCCATCCTAGGTACTGAAACTATCAAATGCTGAGCATTTGTGCGCATTATGGGTTTGAAACAGGTGTAGTGGACTAATTTGTAGGTCAAAAGTTTTACATGAAGCTGGACCTGGAACCTGTGTTACCAGAGTACCAACTCACTGTCCAATCCATCCAAATGGAAGACTTCAATTGCCATTGCAATAAGTGAAGGTATTTTGCCAAAATACCTACTTCAGTCACTTAAACAAAAACCTGAAATTTTACCATTAAAAACTCATTTTTCGAAATCTCAAAACATTTTTGGAAGTTTAGCACTACCAATTAAAATATAAATCCCGTGGGGAAAAGTTATGGTTTGTTCAATATCAACAATTTTTGAATGTTAGTGTTTTTTTCTTTCAGATCAAAGAATTTCCTTTAGCATTTCTTGCAACATGGGTCTGGTGGTGACGTTTTCCAGATTTTGTCTTTGAAAGACTTTATCCCTCTTTCAAATCAGAATGGCAGTTTTGCAGGATCCAATATTCTTGGGCTGTAGTTTTTGTTCTTTGAGTACTTTGAAAATGCCATTTCACTCCCTCCTGGCCTGTAGGGTTTCCGTCGAGAAGTCTGTCTGTGGCCAGATGAATTGAAGCTCCTTTATATGTTATTTGCTTCTTATCTCTTGCTGCTTTTAAAATCTTCACTTTGTCCTTAGACTTTGAGAGTTTGATTATTAAATGCCTTGGGTAGTCTTATTTGGGTTGAATCTGTTTGGTGTTCTAAGACCTTCCTGTACCTGAATATTTATCTCTTTCTCAAGTTTTAGAAAGTTTTCTGTTATTATTTCTTTGAATAAGTTTGTACTCTACCCTTGCTCTTGCTCAGCTCCCTCTTGAACATCGGTAGTTCTTAGATTTGGTCTTCCGAGGTAATTTTCTGTATCTTGTAGGTAGTCTTTGTTCCTTTTTCTTTTTTCCTTTTTCTCCCCTATGTGTTTTCAAATAGCTAGTCTTCAGGCTCAGCGATTCTTTGGTTGGTTCATTCTGCTGTTGCAAGCCTCTAAAGGGTTTCTCAGTGCAGCAAACATACTTCTCAGTTCCAAGATTTGTTCGATTTTTTAACATTTAAATCTCTTTGTTAAACTTCTATGATAAATATCTGAATTCCTTTTCTGTGTTATCTTAGAGATCACTGAGTTTCCTTAAAACTGCTATTTTGAATTCTTGGTCAGCGAGCTCACAAATTGCCATCTTGTCAGGGTCTGTCATTGGATTTTTGCTTTGTGCTTTTGGGGAGGACATGGTTCCCTATTTGCTGATGCTTCTTGTGGGTACATGTCTATGTCTTTCCATTGAAGGATTATTCCAGTTTTCTGTGTCCAGCTTGTTTTGTTTTTTGTTGAATATATTTGCTTAGCAAATCTTCACTGCTAGGTCACTGCCTCCTTTTTGTCTCTAGGTGGTGCCTTAAGCCCGGGGTCACTTTGGCTTTAGTAAATGGTGGGAGCACTGCCTATGCCAAATGGGTGAGGTCCCAAAGGGATTATCCCAGCCGTGTGCTATAACCCTGCAGTGGCTAGGGGTTCGAGCCTCGGGGACTGGAGACTGTACCTGGTACAGCCACTCTTATTTGGCGTCTCCTTTGGCCGAGATGCGGAGAAGAGTTTCCAGATTGGAGATGGTAGTTCTGCCTCTCCCATTTGTCTTTGCCTGTCCTCTGGGATATTCCTCCCTTCAGGCAGTCACCATGTTACCTGTGGGAGAAGGCAAGGATAGGTCTCCTGCCAGGGAGCCCAAGCAGGTGTGGAAGCTGGTTGACCACCTCGATTGCACTTTTTCCAGCGCAGGAACCGTGAATTGAGGGGAGATTTTCCATGTGGTTGGTGCTAGGCAGCACGGGGGGTTAGGGGGTGGTGGGTTTGCTTCTCCTACTGTCTGCTTGAAGTTTTTCCACTTTTCTGTGGCCCCGGAAATGGTCTCACCCTCATACTTGAGCTCCGTGTTGTTTCTGGAGAAGATCTCAGAGCTGTACGTTCGTTTTTGTGTTTTTTGTGCGTCTGGGAGAAGCCAGCTTGCTTCTAGCCTGCATTTTGGAACTGGAAGTGCAGACTTTTCAGTTTTTGTGAGATGAATATGTAAATGCCCACCACAGTGGCTGGCATTTAGTAAATCTCTGTTCCCCTTTTCCTCTCCAATATGAGAGCTGGTTAATCTGTAGGGCTGGGACTCAAGCTGGTCATCTGTGGTGTGGGCATTTGGGCAGGGTTCTGGTCGCATGCGGGTATGTCTTAGGGAGAGAGTCCCAAAGACAGCTTTTTTCCTTTGCTGTTTCACCAAGCTCCAAACAGAAGGTACTAGACTGTAGGTATTCTGTTACAGTTAGGAAATTTAAAGGCAAAGCAAAGAATCAACTTCACATCAACTAAAGTATCAATGTGAAAGAAATTACATTAGAATTGGGAGTGAGTTCCTTAGCCTTTAAGGGAGCTGTTCAGTTTCTGTTTAGGTGATTGTAGAGGTGTTAAGAAATGTCTAACTTGTCACAACATGTCTACTTTCTATGGATAGTAATGATAAAAGGCTATTGTAATAACTTTGGTGTAAGTTAGTTTACTCTCTCTGGATTTACTGAGGCAACATTTCTTACATTTCTGTGCCTTTTTATTATTCATTTATATATCTCCAAATATTATTCTACCAGTACTCTCTCCATAAAAAGTTATGCTTTCCAGACTTATCTCTCTTTCTCTGCTGTATTGGCATGGGCTCTGGGACAGTGGGTCTGGACACTGAATAAGGTAATAAGGCCCCCGGAGAGTGGCAGACTTTCCCATTGTCATTGTGTGGTCTCCCATGTCTACAAAGATGGCATCAATTTCCATCCATGTTGGATGAGAAAAAGAAACAACTGTAAAAATTCATTTATAATAAGTACCCAAAGGACAAAATGGAAGACGCAGTAATAATGACAAACTCACCTCAGAACTGGAATTTTTTCAATAGCAGCTGATTTTCTTTCCTGAACAATCAATAAATGCATAACTACTTTTTGTCTTTACTGCTATATTTTATATGTGAGCAGTTTGAAGTTTACTTTGGAGACATGTGAATGCTTAGTAAAATTCTTGTTAGGCAATTTAAAATTATTCCTCAGCTGTTGTCTCAGACCTACCTATTAATCCTAGTCTCCTACATTCTTTTTTTAACTTATTGGATTGGTCAGAATGGACTAACTGAAAGTCATTTGCTTAAAACCCTCTAACAGCTTCCCAGTGAATGCCTCCTGGCTAAAGCTGAATTTTGTTAGTATTAGAAATTACTCTGCATCTCTCACTCCTGACTTCCCCAGAAACACTGGCCCCCATCTTTTCAGGCTGCTTCTTGTAAACCTCTCAAATCCAAGGGATCTGTGGCTCCTCTGAGGAGCCAAGCTAGTTCCTGACTTTGTGTTTTTGCACATATTGCTTTAATTTTAGAAAATATCTCCCCATTGAGTCTGCTTGACAAATCCTACTTATTCTTTTCTTTTGGCCATGATATTTGGATTTCACATGAAAATTGAGAATAATGTAACAAACATTTTTATATGCACACAGATCAGCTAAACCTTAACATTATTGACTATTAATATTTTATTCTGACTTTTTAGAAAGAAATAAAACATTTTAGATAGACCTGATGTTTTCCATGTACCCCTCTCTGATCTTATTCCCCTGCCTGAGGTAACCACTATCGTGAATTTGTGTTTATTATTCCCACACATGCTTTTATATTTTTGCTATAAGCAATACATAGTATTTGCAAGTTTTAAAATCTGATAAATGGCATCATACTGTATTTATAGTTTCCCAGCTTGTTTTGTTGTTGTGGACAGAAGTACTCTGAGTTTATTCATTTTAACTGCCATATATATAGTACAGTCACGTGCTGCATAGCAACACTTTCGGTCAATGACGTATGTGACAGTGGTCCCGTAAGATTGTAATACCATATTTTTACTGTACTTTTTCTATATTTAGATACACAAATACTTACCATTGTGTTACAGTTGCCTACCATATTCAGCACAGTAACATGCTGTACAGGTTTGTAGCCTAGGAGCAATGGGCTGTACCACATAACCTAGGTGTGTAGTAGGCTATACCATCTAGGTTTGTGTAAGCAACTTCTGTGACGTTTACACAATGACAAAATTGCCTAATGACGCATTTCTCAGAACATATCCCTGCTGTGCAGTGATCTGTGTTTGTACTTTATTATATAGATAAACAACAATTTATCCATTCTCTTGCTGATGCACACTTAGGTTGTTGCTGATTATTTGCAAATATAAACAATTCTGCTGTGAACATTCTTGTTCACATCTCTTTGTGTGTATATGTGAGAGTTTCTTTTCAATAATTACCTAGAAGTAGCTGGGTCATGCCGTATACATTTATCAATATTTAACATTATTGATATTCTTACACTGCTCTCTATAGATGTTTGTATTAAATATTAACTATATATTTTTATTTTCTGTATTTGTGATGCTCTGGCATTTGGGGCCTTGCTGACTGGGGAGAGTCTGCCTATCCCAGGGTCGGCCAATTCTTAGAGAAAGCAAAGGACTCGCCCAGGAGTGTGCCTCTCACATGCAGACTAAGCAGTCCAGAGTCCATATTCCCAACCATCGCCCCTCTCTGGCTCTTACGCTCCAGCAATAGTCCTTTGCCCTAATCGCAGGACCAAGTACCAGATAACTAGAGACAGCCCCTAGACCCCAGAGCCTGCTGAAATTATTCAGACTAGCCAATCCTCAGCTTGCTCACCCTCCTTGCCTTTCCTCTGGAAATCACGATAAAGGGTCGTGCCCATGCCTTCCCCTTGCTCCTTCTGCTACCTGACCAACTTTGCTGCTCCTGTGTGGCCCCGAGTGGCGTGGCATAGCCCTTCCTCTTGGGAACTGTGAGTCACAGACTATCTTTTTTTAAAAAAATGTGGCGTGTACACACACACACACACACACCATGGAGTATTACTTAGCCATAAAAAGAAATGAATTAATGTCTTTTATCTTTTCAATGGCTATTGTCTCCTGACCTGTTGGCCTCACCATAGCTGAATAATAATAAAATTTGAATTTTAAAACAAAGTTGCACCAATATAAATCAGCAGTGCATGAGAGTTCCTGTTAACAAATTAGAGTTCCTGTTTCCAACACCAATATGATCAGATTCTGATTTTTGCCACCCTGATTAGATATGAAATCACTGTTGTTTATTTTTTATTTTATTTTATTTATTTCAGCATATTATGGGGATACAGGTGTTTAGGTTACGTATGTTGCCCTTGCCCCCCTTCCCCCGCCAAGTCCGAGCTTCAAGCGTGGCCATCTCCCGGATGGTGCGCATCGCAGTTTGTGTATGCATATACCCGTCCCCTCCTTCCCCCTCCCCACTGCCTGACATCCAATAAATGTTATTCTTTTTTTTTTTTATTTCAGCATATTATGGGGGTACAGATGTTTAGGTTACGTATGTTGCCCTTGCCTCCCCTCCCCCACTAAGTCCGAGCTTCAAGCGTGTCCATCTCTCGGATGGTGCGCATCACACTCTTTGTGTATGCGTATACCCGTCCCCTCCTCCGCCCTCCCCCTTCCCCCCTGCCCAACATCCAATAGATGTTATTCTTATATGTGCACTTATGTGTTGATCGGTTAATACCAATTTGATGGTGAGTACATGTGGTGCTTTTTTTCCATTCTTGGGATACTTCACTTAGTAGAATGTGTTTCAGCTCTATCCAGGAGTATATTGTTTCTTAAAGCTGAATAGTACTCCATGGTATACATATACCACATTTTATTAATCCACTCATGTATTGATGGACACTTGGGTTGTTTCCACATCTTTGCAATTGTGAATTGTGCTGCTATAAACATTCAGGTGCAGGTGTCTTTTTTATAGAGTATCATTTGGTCTTTTGGGTAGATGCCCAGTAATGGGATTGCTGGATCGAATGGTACTTCTAATTGTATCTCTTTAAGGTATCTCCATATTGCTTTCCACAGAGGTTGCACCAGTTTGCGGTCCCACCAGCAGTGTATGAGTGTTCCTATCTCTCCGCATCCACACCAGCATTTATTGTTTTGGGACTTTTTGATAAAAGCCATTCTTAGTGGAGTTAAGCGATATTTCATTGTGGTTTTGATTTGCATTTCCCTGATGTTTTGAGATGTTGAGCATTTTTTCATATGTTTTTTGGCCATTATTCTGTCTTCCTTTGAAAAGTTTCTGTTCATGTCCTTTGCCCACTTTTCAATAGGGTTGTTTGATTTTTTTCTTGCTGATTTTCCTGAGTTCTCAGTAGATTCTAGTTATCAGCCCTTTATTGTATTTGTAGCATGCAAAAATTTTCTCCCATCCTGTAGGTTGTCTGTTTGCTCTTGTGACAGTTTCTTTGGCTGTGCAGAAGCTTTTTAATTTGATCAGGTCCCATTTATTTATTTTGGTTGTTGCTGTGATTGCCTTTGGGGTCTTCTTCATAAATTCTTTGCCTAGGCCAATGTCTAGAAGAGTATTTACAACATTTTCCTCTAGAATTCTAATAGTTTCACTCCTTAGGTTTAAATCTGTAACCCAGCGTGAGTTGATTTTTGTAGATATGAAATCACTGTTGTTTAAAAAGATGTTTGCTTGATTATGAATGAAGTTGAGTACCTTTAAATCTTTTGTTCTTTCAGTTTTTTGTGAATTTCCATTCTTATTCTTTACCCATTTTGAAAAAATTGTATTATTTGCCTTCTATTATTTATTTCAATGAGTTCTTTACATATTCTAGAGTCTAGTCCTTTATTGATTATATGTTGTGGTTTCATTTTCTCCCAGTCTGTGCCTTTTTTTTTTTTTTAACTTTATGGTCTCTTATGCAGAAGTTTTGCAAATTAATCCATTCAAACTATAGCCAATATTCCCTCAGTTTTCCTTATGGTATGTGTGTTTTGTGTCATGTTTAAGTAATCCTTCCTTCCCATGACCCCATTAAGATAATTTCTTCTAAAAGTTGTGAAATTTTACTTCTGCCATTTATGTCTTTAATCCACCTGGAATTTGTATTTGTGTAAAGGTATGTCCAGGGGTCTAGTTTTACTTTTTCATCTGAATATAAACTTTCTTAGTACTATATATTAGCTAGTCCATCCTTTTCTCACTTATTACAGATAAAGCTACCATAAGTACATGGTTTCATTTCTCTTGGGTAAATATTAATATCTATGAGTGGACTAGTTGAATCACATAGTATATTTAGCTTTTTAAGAAACTACCAAACTGTTTTCCAAAATCGTTTGTATGATTTCACATTCTCATCAGCAGTGTAACAAAGTTCTAGTTCCTCTACATCCTTGCCAATACTTTGTATTTTTAGTCTCTTTAATTTTATCAGTTCTATTAGGTGTTTAGTAGTATCTCAGTGTGGTTTTAGTTTACATTTTCCTATGACTAACAATGTTAAGGATGATTTCATGTGCTTATTTTCCTTCCTTTTATCTTCTTTGGTGAAGTGTCTGTTCAAATCTTTTGCCCATATTTTGTTTGTTGGATTATTTGGTTTCTTATTTTTGAGTTTTGAGAGTTCTTTACATATTATGGATATATGTTTTGCAAATATTTTCTCCTAGTGTGTGGCTTATCTTTTAATTCTCTTGTGAAAGTTTTAATTTTGATGACATTTTAATTTGTTCCATAAAAGAAACAAATTATGTTTTTTGGTATCATAGCTATCTTTGACCAACCCAAAGTCACCAGGCTTTCTGTTATGCTTTCTTTTAGACGTTTTACAGTTTTAGGTTATACATTTAGGTCTGTGATTCATTTTGAGTTAATTTTTGTGTATGATGTAAGGTATTAGATGGAATTTCTTTCTTTCTTTCTTTTTTTTTTTTTTTTTTGCATATGGGTATCCAATTGTTCCAGCTCCATTTCTTAAAAAACAAAACAACAAATGATTCAATTCAGTTGAATCAACTGAATGAATTGAACTCAATTCAATTTCTCCAATGAATTGCCTTTATACCTTTGATGAAAAATGAGTTGCCCACATATATCTGCATCTATTCCTGGACTCTTCATTCTGTTTCATTGATCTATTCCTCTGTTTTGATGCCACTACCACATTGTCTTGATTACTCTAGCTTTAAAATAAGTTTTGAAAGAAAGTAGTGTTAGTCTTCTAATTTCCTTCTTTTTCAAAGTTGTTTTGGCTATTCTTGGTCTTTTGCATTTCCCTGTGAATTTTAGTATCAATTTGTCAACTTTAATACATACATCTGTGGAGATTTTGACTGGGATTGAATCTTTAGATCCATTTGGAGAGAGTTGATATCTTAACCATATTGAGACTTCTAACTCATGAACATGGTATATTTCTCCATTTATTTTGGTCTTTAATTTCTCTCAGTAACAATTTATAGTTTTCAGTGTACAGGTGTACACAATTTTCCAGATTTATCTCTATTTCATATTTGTGATGCTATTATAAATTGTATTTAAAAAAATACCATCTCACTTATATGTGGAATCTAAAATAGTCAAACTCATAGAAACAGAGAGTGCAGTAGTGTTTGCCAGGGGATCAGGGGAGGGGGAAGTGAGATGTTGGTCAAAGGGAACAAGTTTCAGTTATGGGAGATGAATAAGTTGTAGAGAGCTAATGCACAGCAATGTGACTATAGGTAACAACACTGTATTGTACACTTGAAATTTGCTTAAGAGATCTGAAGTTTTCTCATCACAAAAAAATCAAGATTCTAGATGTTAATTTGCTTGATTGTAATTATTTCACAATGTACACCTATATCAAAACATCAGATTGTACACCTTAAATGTGTGCAATTTTTATTTGTCAATTATACCTCAAAGCTGAAAAAATTAAAAACTAACCAGTTTTCTAGCTGTAAAATATATAAAAATTATTGATTTTTATTTAGTAATTTTGTGATCATCCACCTCAATGTATTATTTTTTGTAACAGTTCTCCAATTAATATCCTTGGATTTTCTTGTTATAAAATCATATAGTCAGCAAATGATAATTTTTCTTTCTTTGCATTTTTGCCTTTATTATTAATTGCTTGTCCTATTACATTCTCTCACACTTAACATAAGTTAATCTTTAAGGGGAACTAAAAAAACCATTTGTTAATTGCTAGTATATAGAAATACAATTGCTCTTTTAAAAAATGTATTAATATTTTTGATAAATCATAATTGATTACATTTATGGGGTACAATGTAATGTTTTGATACATGTGTACAATGTGGCATTAAGCTAAGTAACATATCCATCACCTTGCTTATCTATCATTTTTTATGGTGATACATTTTAAATTTACATAGTTATTTAAAAATACATAATACATTATTATTGATTATAGTCACCCTGCTGTGCAACAGATCTCAAAACTGATTCCTCCTACCTGAAACTTTGTATCCTTTGATCAACAACTCTATTTCTCCCCAAGCCCTGTCCCCCAGCCACTGGCAACCATTGTTCTCTACTTCTATGAGTTCAACTTTATTAGATTTCACATATAAGTGAGATCATACAGTGTCTGTCTTTCTGTACCTGGCTTATTTCACTTAGCATAATGTCCTCCAGGTTAACCATGTTGTTGCAAATGACAAGATTTCTCTTACTTTTAAGTTTGAATAGTATTCAAGTATGTATATATACCACATTTTCTTTATCCATCCATCCATTGCTGGACATTTAGGTTGTTTTCATACCTTGGTTATTGCGAATAGTGCTGCAGTGAACATGGGAGTGTAGATATCCCTTTGATATGATTTTAGTTCCTTTCGACATATACCCAGAAGTGGGATTACTGTTTTGTATTGTAGTTCTATTTTTAGTCTTTTGTGGAATCTTCATACCATTTTTCACAATGGCTATACTAATTTACATTCCCATTAACAATGAGGAAATACGATTGGTCTTTGTATATTGATCTCGTATCCTGTAACCTCACAAAACTCAGTTATTAGTTCTAGTAGATTTTCGTAGATTCCATGGGATTTTCTATACGCATGATCAGTTTGTTTCCAATAAAGACAGTTTATTACTTTTGAATCTGGATGCCTTCTCTTTCTTTTTCTAACCTTATTGCTCTGGCTAGAATCTTTAGTACCATGTTGAATAGAAATGGTGATAGTAAACATTCTTGTTTTGTTCTTGAATTTAGGGGGAAAGCAGTAAGGTTTTTATCACTAAGTATGATTATTATCTGTAGGTCTTTCATAGACTATTCTCTTTCCTGTGCCCATTAGATCAAAAATGTACTTCTATATAGGCAGCACTTTTTTCTTTATGTTGTATGTATTAGTTGGTATTTCTGAATTTCTGCCTAGACTACAAATTGAGGAAGAGAAGAAGCATGTTTCATTCATTATAGTTTCCCAAATAATGTATCTTGGTATAGTAATAGATATTTGATAGGTGCTTATCAAAAGAATGTTTATTGCTTAATGAGGCCTTTACACAGTTACAATCCTAAGTTTATTTGTGTGATTATTGGTAAATATCTTCCTCCTCCACTAAACTGTGAATTTCCTTAGGGCAGAGATCATGTTTCCTTTTGTTCTCCATTGCATCTCTAGTGCCTTTTCCCACGCATGGCATATGGTATTATTCCTTAATAGATATTCAACGAATGAATGCATAAACAAAATGACTAACGTGGGCCATGGTAGGAAAATACTCTGAAATCAAAGTTACTTCTTTTACATTTAAGTGTTTAAAAAGGTACTATTCTCCAGTGGCTGTATTCTTCCTTCAAAAGATTGTTCATTCACTCATTGCAGGTATATTTAGGCTCAGCATTAGAGGAGTCAAAAGTATTGAGAAAGTTTGTCATTGCTGCAACCTCTAGATTTAAGATTTTTCCCTATTTTTTTTAATCCTCTTGAAAATCAATAAATTCAATAGTAGCAACATAATTTTTATTTTGTAGACATTAAAAGCAAGCAGGGAAAATGTCTCAATCATCATTTTTATCCTCGACTTTTAGCACAGTGCCTGGCACATAGCAAGCGCTCAACAAATATTTGCTCAATGAACTCATGAGTACTTCTTATGAGCCAGGTATTGGGTTGGCAGCTAACAAAATTCTCAGGAGTTAAGTCATTTTCAGAATTCCCTATTAACTTTTCTTAGTGTAGTTACAGAGTGATTAGTAGAAAAAGCTGAAAAGAGAAAAATGACTAAATTGAAAGTGTGGCTTCATAATTGCTATTATCAATGACGAAACAAAAAACCAGTACATATATCTGACATTATCTTTTCAAAACCTGAACAGCTTATAAATCCTACACAAAATTTAATTAAAAATGAATGAAGACACATAAACTTCAAATGACTTTTGGACATAATTTTTATTTAAGCATGGGCTTTTAGCTTGGTTCACCCTAGAGTGTAACCTTTCAGTTACACTAATAGAGAGTTCAGGGCTACAGGGCCATTATACTGTTGCTGGTGTTGGTACAACTTCATCAGAAGGTATGAACATGACCCGCAGGAAAAAATGATCCACGAAGAGAACACAATGAAAAACATCCACTGTTTTACAAATCACTCTGTTACCACAAACACAAAATGGCAGTTACTGTTAGTAAATCAGCCACAGAACACTTAAAAAAAATCTTTAGACAAGGAAGTGGGAACTCCTTTGTGGGAGATGGGGTCTTCATCCACAATTTTAAGTAGAAAATATTTCAAGGTCAAGCATTTTTCTTATCCACAAAACAACGCTAAACCAACATACGTTTTTAAGGAGTATATTAAAGGAGATACAATATCTTTACAACTATCTTCTTGAATAGGTATTTCAATTAACTTTCTGCAGAATATAAGTAGCCCAAAATTCAGCAGCAAAATATTGCAACATAACAAGTAAATACAGTTTCAATGTGTTATATCATAGAAGAGAATACATAAAGGACAAACAATGATAATTTAATCATATAAAACATGATACATAGCTGAAATACAGTCCACTTAAATAGCTTTGTGACCAAGAATGTTAAATACTGTGCTAAATGGCATTTTAAACATAAAATCTCTTAAATTTTTGTGCTTAAACTTTATTTTTTTGTTAAACTATCTCTTATTCTCAATACTGCCACTGTAACTGATATTACAACAGCATCACAATTTTCACGGACACATCAACATGAAGACATTTACTTATGAGCAAATAAGTCACTTGTCATTAGTTCACAGTGTGGGAAAGTGGTGTACACTCGGTCTTGAGAAGGGCTTTCAGTTAATCACCAAGTCCTTCACAGATATTTCCTGATATCAGATGCAGTGCGAGATTTAAAAGAATGGAGAGCAACACATTGTATGTTGGAAGAAAAAAATAAACTTTTTGACTCTTCATGGGTATCGCCTAAGTGACCTTCGTCTTCTGTTGTAGAAGTGCCTGAGCCCATGTTGTCGTGAAAAATTCATCATGTAATTTTGTTTTCGAGTGCTGTTAAAATCAAAAAGGATACAGGCAGGGAGGGAAAGGAGAAAGAGCATGTAAGTCCCATCACTGAACATGCAATCTCTTCTAGGTCCTAAATTACCCTGATAGTTACTTGAAAATTTTTGGGATTAATAGGTCATGCTGACACTACCACCCGGGACAGAGTAACTGAAGGCTGACACCTACACACACTGCCTTTGGCCTTGAAGAAATCCCTTTCTTTTCATGAGTGAGCTCTGAACCTGAAAAGATGGTAAATTCTCTTGATTCATAGCAAAAGTGGACTGAGACTGTTCTGGATTTTTAATTTTAATTTTATTCTTGAACTCTTCCTGAAAACATACCTGGATGGATTTCATTTTAGTAGAAGTATGCACTATACCCATTGCCTTTTTCAAATACTTCTGTAACCAGTAGGAAGGATAATTTGTTTCCTTTAGCAAATATTCTCTTTTGCTTAAAAAGCAAAAACAAACAAAGAAAAAGCAAACTTGTTAGCTTTGACCTCCCTAGTTTATGCAGTCTCAGGGGCAAAACGAGGAAATAAGTTTTTCTTAGAATGTTAGATTCCATTGTCTTCCTCAAATCGTAAGCATCTGGGGTTATATTCTATAAACATGGCGTTATGAAAGAGACCCTCCACTGAAAAGAGGTTAGAAAATACTAAGAAAGCGTAATTGAATATATACTTGTATGTATGTGTGTATATATTTTATACATACACACTACATGTGAAACTGAAAAAAATACTGAAAATGGATTTTAGGAGCCTGTACGAAATTGCACAATAGTGGTAGTCATAGCTGCTAAAGTTTTGGCATGGCAAATATACTTTTAAAAGGATCAGGGTTTATAACATCACTGAAAAGAATCACATTCTTACACGCTGACCCAAGTGACAACATATCTATATGTGGCATCAATATGTGGTTTATGAGAATGAGCCTATCATTCAGATGCATCAAGTCTCCCGAATATGGTCATGGCCCCAAAGCCTTTCCTCTTTAATTCCACAGAAACATAAAATACATGAGGAGAGGGATAATGTCATGTAGCATGATTCTACCATAAAGGTCGATATGACCTGAACTTGAGTAGGGTAAAGGGGAGGAAAAGAGTAATTTTTCACTGAGCAGTGTGATCTTGTGGCTTATCAATCACTAATAGACTAGCAAGGTGTAAAATGATGCTGTCTATCTAGTATATTATACTAGGTATTATACAAGCCCTTGTAAAATATGGAGAACTTTAAAAAGAAGAGAACTTTATAGTTAAGTTTGATCATTAGAAAACTTATAATAAAATGTCTCAAAGGAAAATACATAAATTGAATTTCATCAGATATGTATAATCAAAAAGCAATAGCATCTGTGCTTAAAACCTGATGAAAAGATAGACATCAATTGATATATATGTGTGTGTGTGTATATATATATATATTTTTTTTTTTTTTTTTTTTTTTGAGACAGAGTCTCACTGTGTTGCCCAGGCTAGAGTGCCGTGGCATCAGCCTAGCTCACAGCAACCTCAAACTCTTGGGCTCAAGCAATCCTTCTGCCTCAGCCTCCCAAGTAGCTGGGACTACAGGCATGCGCCACCATGCCCGGCTAATTTTTTCTATATATTTTTAGTTGTCTGATTAATTTCTTTCTATTTTTAGTAGAGACGGGGTCTCGCTCTTGCTCAGGCTGGTTTCAAACTCCTGAGCTCAAATGATCTGCCTGCCTCGGCCTCCCAGAGTGCTAGGCTTACAGGCGTGAGCCACCGCGCCCAGCCTAATCGATATATATTTTATAAAATAAAGTGCTAATCCATTATGGATTTCAATCATATCAAAATGCTAGAAACTGTAAGATGGAAATGAAGAATATACTATGAAGACATTCCAGAGAAAAAAACAATCATTTGTCTTTGGGTAGCCTTACTATCCTCCTCCCTCCATGTGACAATGTTACCTGTATCAATTAAGTTGAACAGTTTCAATGTCATAGTTGAGGTGTATGCATTATTTATTGGCTGCTGTAGGTACTAATTGCTGCCTGTGTAAAGTCTAGTTACAAAAAGGGACAATGACTTGATGTACTGGACTAATCAAGTATAAGAAGAAATGATCCAGTTACTTCTTTATTCATAAAATCTTGGGACTGGCACTTGCTGTCTTCCTGCCAACATCCTCAATTACTTTATAGTCCTTTCCATGAGCTATTATAATGGCCCCCTAAACTAGCTTCCTTAATTCTCTCCCCTTATGAAAAAAAAACTCCACTAAAAAGAAACCATGAAATGCTAAGAAAGTACAGCTGACGGCATAATTGTTTGAATGTGTGTGCATTTTGCACACCAGTTTCAGTAAACTTTCTCTCAAATGTTGGCTTCACCTTGCTTAAAAACTATGCATAATCCCCTTGCCTATGGAACAACACCTAAGCCAGCTTTACCAGAAATTTCAAGTCCTCTTCACGTTTAATCCTAGTCTGTCCTATCCTTTGCTACTCTCCTGTGTAGACTGCTCTGTTCAAACTTGCCTGAGTCATTTCTGCCTACTTCAATGGCTAATCCCAAACATCGCTTCCTAAATTTCTACTTGTTCTAGTATCACATTTTCTTTATCGCTCACCTCCTCCAGAAGCGATTTTTTTTTTCCTACGTTGAACTCTCATAGTGTTCATTACCTGCTTTGAATGGAGTTTATTTGTGTTCACATCTTGGCTCCCCATGACTAAACTTCCGTTGGTACGGGACCTGTCTCCCAGCTCCCCCCACCCCGCCCCACCGCAGCACTGAGCCTCCTGCCTGACCTGTGGGTGGTCAAGGCATGTTTGTTGAACTTATGGTGACTTACTGATTGGATTCCTGTTGTAAATCATTACTCTTTAACTATAAGGAATAATTGCAAAGTTAAAGCAGTGAAAATTGTTCTGTTGAAAACATGTTTAAAGATATAAGGTACTCAGAGAATTTAAAAGTTAAAATATTTTACATTAAAAAAAGATAAACTTAGAACACTCAAGATATTTAGTTATCTCAATGCAACCTAGACTGATGTGAGTTACCTCGATATATGAGAATGAAAGGAACATTTACTTTTAACAAAGTTGATGTGCATGTTTAATGGCTTTAAAGCAAATTTTCCATATAATTACTTATTATAGAACTGATTTAAATGTGAGAAAATAAATATTATTAGCATGTTGCAGATCTTTAATACCCTAAAAATCAGTTCAAGGTGGAAGCTTACAACTAATTTAGGGGGCATTTTGATTCATTAGATGCTCTTTAATTTTGAATAAATTTATGTATCAGTATCATATCTTTGGATTCTTGAGAATGTTGATATGCAGACTAATGTGCTCAATGCCTAATGTTTATATAGTTACATTAAAAATGGCCACACTTTCAAAGCACCCTTGAAACTAACTGGTAATTTGGTATGTGATATATACCAGTCAGTTAGGTTGGAATAAGCCTTTTAAGATCAAGCAACATGGGAAGCTATACCAAATGCTGTTTGCTTCTCAGGTCATTTAAAAGTTGACATGGTTACTAAACAGTTATTGTACCTTCTAAAATGTCTAACTTAACAGGATTGGGCATTAGGGGAATTTTTAACAAGTTTAAAGATCTTATATTTACTCATTTTTTTGTGTGCAGCATATCTGTGAGCCTGTTTTTGTGTTTGATACATGCAGATATATAGCTATAGATAAACTTTAACTGAAATAATAGGTACAATGGAATTAAGATTTATTTCTTCACTGCAGTTACAGGGGAGAGTGATTTTTATTTTACATTCAATAAAAGCAGGTAATGTTCATCCCAAGGCACATCAACTATGCCACTTGACATATCAATTTGCTTTTGCTGTGGATAGAACTAGGTCCATTTTTAAATTCTCCCATTATGAGTAAGTCATTGAAATGAAGGAATGAACGTCAATGGCTTCTTGGAAATGCAGATTTACATTTCCATTATTGCTGAGGGAGTTTAGGGACTGACTTAGGTGGCTTATGGAATTATAAAATGCTTTCCTGTTCCTGCATAGGAAGTATGGATATTGCAAGACCTTTGAAGAACTAGTGACTCTGTGCTCTATTGAACTGTTACTCTTTACTGGAGCCACAATCTTAGCTCATTTATTATTATGAAAAATTCAATTGCTTTTTTAATGTATTCTAAAGGAATTGGAAGAGGTAGAGAATTGGTAGAAGTACTTTGAGCTCATAGAAATTTAAGTATTTTTAATAATCAGTAATTAATTTATAATCAAATCACATGGTACAGCAAATAATGATTTATAAGAATGTAGAAATAAGAATCCAGTGGAATCTTTTTCAGAGAAATATTGGCAAGTATAAGATGGAAGTTGCCATTCAGACTAATCAGTGAAACTCCGCTGCATAAAGGGTGCTGCACGTCTGACTTTCAAGGCTGTGGGTTCTCAGCAAGGCTACGTAAAATCAGTGTCGGCATAAATATCTCACAAATACTAAAGATTTCATATTTCTTTTCTCCACTAAATGGTGATAAGAATAATATCCGATAATATACATCTCAGGGAGTTATAAAGATTAAATGAAAACTTCTAGCATCACATGCAGATGTTCAATAAATGATAACCATTTTGCCTTTTTAAGTATCTTAATTAGAGGACAAATGTATGTATATATTAAAGGTGGCCAATCTTACCTAAGGACAAGGTCTAGAACTTGAATGTATTATGAATAAATCTGTTCCCCTCTGCCAATTCATTTATTAACTTAGAATTGATAAGGCATCCTCATGAATCTCCAGCACAGTAGGTCTTTTGAAAGATGTTACATTTAATCAGAGCCCTGAGATCTTTTGCACACATTTCTTATTTTGACTTTCTCCTCATAACAAATTTATAAACTGTGAGCACTTCAAGGGCACCTAATACAGTGCCAGGCACAGAGGAGAATCTAAGTCAGATCTGTTGCACAATGAGTGAATGCTGATTAGCAGTTTGGTCTGTGCTGTTGTGACCAATATTGTATATGTTAGAGACATCTCAATTTGGCTGACTCTGAGCTTACATGGATATAGGTTCCAAATGTTCCAGTATATCCCAATGTCATTCATAACTGTTTTCGTAGATTTTTTTTTTCAGTTGCAAAGGTCTTTACAAAAATTCTCAGTTAACTTTGGTGAAACTATTAATATTAGCAAACAGTTCCCCAGATTTAGTAAGAAGGACTTACCTTACTCTAGTGGAAAACCAATGACAGCAAATAATGAAATATAATACAAGTTAAAAAATGCCTTTCAATGCATGCAGCACTGTGATTAGTCATAAAAGTCTGATCAGGTTTAGACGCAATATAGGATTTTTCATCTCTTTTGAAAATAAAAATTAAAGAAGTTATTTCTTATTCTATACCCAATATAGACATATATTTAACTTTTCTATGTAATGCAACATGCAATATTTGCTCATAACCATATGTTAAGGTACATGTAGCTATAGTACTACATTTGGCATAAATGTATATAATTATAAATATTAAATTAGTAGTTTAATAACTATTAATTTTATCATCTGATTTTTTGATTATTTACATTTTAGGAAATACTAATTCCTGAATATATTAAGGAATGGGCTTTTAAAAATGCAGAAGTCCTCTACATCAGATAATGCAGTCAAATTTAATATGCTTTGCAACAAATGTAATACATTCATCACCATAAATCATTTGTGCCAAAAATGTGACAGTATCTTGATAATGAATAGCATGAAGGGATGGTCATGATGGAATTCATTAAAAATCTGATAAATGTATTTAAGACCATAGTTAGCAACACATTGGTTTTCAGTTCTCGGTAAATGTGGTAATAATTCACTTTTTAGTAAACCAATTCACAAAGGCTAACTTTTTACTGAGCAATTTGCTTTCAAGGTACACATGCAAAAATTGGCCCACTTCATTATACACATGACAAGTTGTGACTTAGACACGTACACAGGAAATGTGATGTGTGAATGAAATGCATAGTTGGGTGAGGGAGATTCTTAGGATAGAAGTATGAGTGCCCAACAAAAATGGTTAAGACAACAAATTCTCTTTTATCCTAAGAAGAACCCTACCAGCATGGATCTTGTGAGGGATCTGCCCAAATGTATTTATAAACATTTACTGAAAAGCAAATATTCTGCACTAGCAAATGAATTCAGAGAAATTAGGTTTCTGATACTTGATTGTCAATGATTGTATTATGCTATATTCTTCAGACTTTATGGAATGAGGACGTTTTGTAAGCTAGTGAGGCTGGAAAAATATGATCTGTCAATTTGGTTCATCTGTTATAAGGTAGATTAGCACGGGCTAATCATCATGAAGTGCTTTTCATGTGCAGGTTTCATTGGGAAACATCGTGAGAGTGAGAAGATTACACTCAAACAAGCATAAAGGACTTTGCTTGTTAACTGCTAAAAGGGTGGTTTTTTTATCTTTATGGTGCAGGACTAGTCATTCTGTATATCCATATTTATGAAACTCAAATCCTTCCACATGTGGTATTTTAGAATTAAACCATTTAATTAAAAATATATTACCTACTCATCAATTTGTACCCTCTTAATATCTTTGAAGTAAAAAAATATATATCTTGTTCATTTAGGATGTACTTCTAAACCTTGAAATATTTTCAAAAGTGGTAAATTTGTTCTCATCAAACTCATATGTCTTCTTGGTTAATATGGGCAGTACTGAGGTTAAGTTCAATATAAGATACCATGCGTGACCACAGTTTTTCTTTCTAGGGGCTTTTAGCATGTATCCTTGGTGCACATGCACAAAAGCAAACTATGGCAGTAAAGTTAGATTAAGGCCAACCTTCACTTAAAAAACAAAATACATTTTGAAAATTCTTAAGTGAAAAGTATGCTCCAACCATTAGTTGCAAAAACATATTAGGTGCCCTGTTTGCAGCATTCAATTAGGTAGGGCTTGCATCTCTTAAGATACACACCTCAGTCTGCTCTTCTCCCCTCCACACTTGAGGAGTTCATATTATTAGTTCATATAACTAAATGTTCTGATACAAAAGTATTAAGAGGATATTTTCAATTAATATGGCTTTATGGGAATATTCCACCACTCTATGTCTAAATATACATCCTACGTAGCAAGGCTATAATTAGTATTGTGAATCATGTCATGAACCTTGGCTAGCTGCTTTGTGCATAAATGAAAGACACGCTGGAAAATTATATTTTATTTTTCTGAATTCTTTGAAACTTTCTATTTTTTTAAAGCTCATCAAATGAATGAATTGAAGTAATTATTTTGTGGAGTGCCAAATTAATGAATGCCTTAAAATTTTTTGTGACTCTTATGAAAACAATCCTATGAAAACAATCCTAAGACCAGAGCAAAACATCAAAATCATGGTTCTGAAAATGTCACTTCTTAGTATTGTATTTTTTAAACAACTCATTTACTGAACTCAGCTTTGTTAGGTATTTCTTCTCTTGAAAAAAGAAGGAAAATAAAATAATTCCTTTAAATTTTAACAAAGTTTTGAAATGTCATTAAAGAGAATTTTAAAATTGTATGTATAACATAGGTACATAAAAGTTTATGGTAATATGTGTAAGGTTATAATTTTTAAAGTATTCACTGAAAGATGACTTGGAATAAAACTCACACCATATAACACTGTGCAGGTGTGGCAGTGCCCTTTTCTTATTTAAAATATTTTAGTGCCCTGAGAGTTTGAGACACTAATGCAGGGTAAAATCAGACAGGTGCCTGGTGAGTGATAAATTCTTCAAAGTATTAAAATTCTGGAGACTGAATAAAGATAAAGTCTTTACAATACAGATTACGGCTCCAGAAAAGTACCAGAAACAATAGGTTTCTGGTATTTCACATAATCTGAGTTTGATTCTTATGATAGTATCATGATGCTGGTAGTTGCTTATATACGTGAACTCCAACACCAGGTGTTCCAGGAAGTTGTCTTAGGGTTTGTGTGTGAGGCTTCCTGCTGGTGCTCCTGAGCCTCTGAGGCACCAGGCAGCGGAAAACAGAGCTCTAAGTTGTGAAGGGGCTATTTCCCACGGAGGGAGTATATTTGTACTTCTGACTCTACCTTCTCTTTAATTTTAGGCCAAGGGAGAAAATTACTGGTGATGACATGTCTCTGAAATCCAAAATAGATAACTGTAATTGCTTAACTGGCTGGGAGGAGAAGAAATACGTACTCAAATGCATGGTATATTAAGAATTCTTGTCTACTCAAGGGCAGTATTAATATCCTGCCTTCTTTTGAGGACTATCAAGTTTTTTCTTTCTTTCTTTTTTTTTTTTTTTTTTTGTGAGACAGTCTCACTCTCTTGCCTGGGGTGAGTGCCGTGGCGTCAGCCTAGCTCACAGCAACCTCAAACTCCCGGGCTCAAGCAATCCTACTGTCTCAGCCTCCCGAGTAGCTGGGACTACAGGCATGCGCCACCATGCCCGGCTAATTTTTTCTATATATATTTTTAGCTGTCCAGTTAATTTCTTTCTATTTTTGGTAGAGGCAGGGTCTCGAACTCCCGAGCTCAGGGCGATCCGCCCGCCTCGGCCTCCCAGAGTGCTAGGATTACAGGCGTGAGCCACCGCGCCCGGCCTGAGGACTATCAAGTTTTGAAGTTTCCATAGGAGTTGGTATGCTCTATCAGGCACAGGAAGCCCCAGTAATGCAAATTGTCTTGGCAAGAGACTCGAAAGATAAGAAGTGGTTATTGACTCTAATTTGAGTCTCAACCAGTTTATTAGAATCACGTAAGGTACTTTTAAAAACAATTCATGCTCAGTTCCCATTGCAGATCAATTTAAATCCTCACCCAAAGGGATGGGCCCAGGCACTGGGATATTTGTTGGTGCTTTCAAAAGCTTCCCAAGTGATTCTGATATTCAATCAGATCGAGAAGTGCTGCTCTGAAAGGAAAGTAGCCAGGCAAAATGGCTCTAGGGTTGGTTTTTGGTCTATGTGGACATCTCTCTAATTCATTTTAGGGCCCAGGTTATTCTATTCTGTGGAATAATGTAGTCAGAGGAAATCAATATCTAAGTAAAACATCAGCCTCATATTTAGATTCAAATGAGTCTGGACTGGTGCTGTAAACTTCAACTTTGTCCTGTGGAGGCAGAGCCCAGCAAGTTGTCCAAAAGCAGCAGAGCGCACGGCGGGGCTAGTGTAGCGAGCAGGTTGCTCTTGGATTTGGGGTTGATATGGATGCCATGCAAGCAGGTGCCTCAGTGAAAACTCAGACGAGGGCTAGCTCAAGACTAAAAAATTCAGCTCATGGCTATGATTGAAAGAAAACAAATCTGGTAGCTTTCCTACCAATAAGTCACTTAAATTTGCTTTCAAAATGACCGAAATCAGCCATGGGACTGATTTCATTTTGGATTTAGTAAACAGAATGAACATTTGAACCTATCTACCGAGAAGATTCGCCTCTCCTTGCCAACCACTTGGAGCGATCAGTCCGAACCCGTCGAGACATAAGCATTCCAGTTCTACAGGAACTAGATCGTTAGAGAAAAAGCAAGTCATCTCTCTGTGAGGGAACAGTCAACCCGGCCAGGTGACAGCCTTACTATATAGGAGAAACCATGGGGGAACACCTCTAACTTGTTAGGTGCTGGGATTGGTCAGGAGGAATCTAAAACCACACATTCTTCATTCTAGTTGCAACCACGTCGTTAAATGGAGAAGGCCTCAGGCATCTGTGGCTTAGAGGGGTGTTTGTAACAGGGCACATTAGCCAGTGGCACTCTGGACACTGCCCTGCACACATCCTTCCTCTTTAAGGATGTCATTCCATTTTATAAGGCAACTCAGATCTGGCACAAGACTTTGTTTCCCATTTACCTGGAGACTTTTGTTTTATCCAATTTAACCAATATTGTCAATCCTTAAATAGATGTTTTACTTATTGAAGTTTTCTAAGGTACATTAAATTACATTCAGGGCTTTGCTATTTTGCTGATGACTTGAGCTATAGCTTGCAATTGCTGAAGAGTGTAAGACAAGTGGTCCT
>RJWJ010020446.1:0-29103 GCA_004363605.1 Indri indri | reverse complement strand
TGTGGAGAGATAGGAACACTCATACACTGCTGGTGGGACTGCAAACTAGTGCAACCTCTGTGGAAAGCCATATGGAGATACCTTAAAGAGATGCAAGTAGAATTACCATTTGATCCAGCAATCCTATTACTGGGCATCTACCCCAAAGAACAAAAATCGCTCTATGAAAAAGACACCTGCACCCGAATGTTTATAGCAGTGCAATTCACAATTGCAAAGGTGTGGAAACAGCCCAAGTGTCCATCAATACATGAGTGGATTAGTAAAATGTGGTATATGTATACCATGGAGTCATGTAATCTCCCCAGATGAGGAGCAGATCCTAAAACTCTTCAGGAATAGTTTGTGTCAAATCATAGGAAAGGAAAAAAAGGAGGCTCTGAACTTTTCTTAATGAACATGGTGGGAGGGGCCCTAACAACATAACCACTCTCCCCAGCTCTCTGCTGCCCGCACAACCTCTGGCCTGGAGTCCTGGATTCTGGTCTCCAGTTTTGCCACTAGCAAATTATGCCATCTTAGGTAAATTATTTGCTTGACTCTCTGTGAGTTTATGAAACCCCGTCTCCCCACCCACCTATAAAAACGCTCTGTCTCAGTTCTCGGCAATTCAGTTCTATTGACACATAGTGAATGGAAATGAATTAGATTTCACTTCCCAGTTTGGAATTTCTAAAATTACCACACTGTCACAGGAACAAAATTAGTCAAAGCCCCAAGTAAGACACTAAATTAACACCCCATGAACTTAACTCTCCTTACTTGATTCATGAGACAGTTTACAATTTTAAACACCATTCTTGGGGAGGAAAACTAAAGGAGAGCTTGTCAGGAACTTTGTAGATTGCCCTCTGGGTTCACCCAACGGATTGACATACTCTGATATTTTTAACACATTGCCCGGTTCACAAACCCTATTATCAGGGTTGGTAATTTGTGGCGGAAGTGAAGGTGACTTTCTTTAACTATATAGAATTCCATGCCTTTGTGGTGTTAGAATCTGGTCAACCAGTTAGGTTTAGGGTGACCCTGGCAGGGAGCCTTTGACACAGTGAAAGGCTAAAACTCAAGCTCGGAGAGGGACAGGGAGAGCTCATGTGCTCCCTACGGTTTGACAGCATTGGGATTCTCACAACATGTGCTAAGTGACTGGAATCATATCTCTTGACCAGCAAACTTGTTCTCATGGGGAGGGGACACGGCCAGCCCTGGGCTCACCAGGTAATGGTCATGAGGTGGAGCAGGAGTCAGGAGGCTGATCTCCTAACCTGCTCCTGACCTGCTGATTATCCAGCATGTGGATGGGGAAAGTGACTGCTGGCTTAATAACGCATCCATGCTCCCCATTTCTCCTGGTGAGAGTCTGACATCCCATCTGACTGAGCCCACCTCACTCACCCACCATCCACGGTGCTCTCTGTGCTGGCCATCTGGCTACTGGCCCTCAGTGACCTCCCCTTTCTTGCTCTGTGCCATAGGTGCCGGCCATGCCAACTACACTTCCTAGGCTTCCTTGTCCACTGGCTTGTGCTTAGGTTTGGCCAATGGCAGACAGACAGGGTATTGGAGGGCAGGAAGCGGGAGGGGAGAAGCCAGGATTTCTCCCCTTCTCTGTCTGCTTTGGGTCTCATGTCTCAGGCAGTGGCAGCATCGTCTTCGTAGAACCAGCCCACATCTTTAGGGCTCTGGTGACACCATGTCCACTTTTGCTCCTCCAGCCCTACCCGTTGCTGATATCTGGGTCACCTCACTATCTCCTGTGTGCCCTTTCAGCTCTTCTGCTACCTCCAGTTCCTTGCACCAAATTCGTGGCATGGGCTCTGTCTTTCTGCCTGTGTCCTTCTGATACACTGGCCTTCTGCTACTTAAATGAGCCCGCTACTTGCTCTTTCTGGTGTCCTCTGTAAAGATCCAAAATGCCCTACACTTTCCACCAAGAGATCCTTCCCTCCCTTAGGCCTGGCCAGCCTAGAGCAGCCTGGACTTCAGATTCCTAGAGAGGTGTCTCTTTACAAAGCAAGCAGGGCCCTGGAGCTCGAGCCCAAGGCGGCACAAAGCCAGCCCACTTCTACGTCCCTGAATTCTGAAAAAGCCCACAGATACCAGCACTTGCACAAAAGGTCACTGCTCATTTTAATCAAACCACATTGCTCTGCACGGCTGGGCTGTGGCCTTCAGTCAAGATTTCCTGCATGGCAGATTTTCTCTCCTCTTGGATAACAGTGATATTTGCTGCAAGCATCTAATAGAGCTTGAAATTACCCTGGCAAGTTGTTTACTCTTCTCGAGAGTGGTGCTAGGCTCTGAGCAATGTTTATCCAGCACTGTCATTATTTTTATTAACTAAACCCTTGCACTTCCAAAGTGTGCTGTAAGCTCTGTAAATATTTTATTAGCCTTTGTAATTAGTCGTTGCATCTCACAGCCCTGCTGGGAAGTGGGTCAGTGTGACAATCCCCATTTTACCACTGATGTGGACGAGAGCCACCCAGAGATGGGAAAAAAGCCTTGAATCTAAGGGCAGAGGTACGGCTCTTCCTTCTAAGGAATGACAGGTATTTTCCTTGCTGGAATTCACAGGGATCTGATAGTCCCGATACTGAACAATGAGAACAACTGTCCATCCCTTGCAAAATAGAATGGTAACACGCCTGCAGAGGGCTGTGCTGAGAACTGGATTAAAAAAATAGGAAATTGGTCAGCACACAGAAGCTCCTAACCCTAGTAGCCACTCAATAACAACAGTTTCCTTTGCTTTCTCTCTGTTTCCTTCTCATCACTGCACCAAGGTTCGATTTATTCACTTTTGGAAAGGGAGGGAGAGGGGGGAGAAACAAAGATAACTGTAGTCTTCAAGGAGTGTGGTCCAAAAATGTGACCTGTAAAATCTCTCATTAGAATTTATTTAAGTTTTCTTTTGTGGTCAAGTATATGTTGATTTTTAAACATATTTTCCAGGGTGAGAAAAAATCATATAGAACTACTAAATTAGCTTGTTGGTTGCGATATTTATATCCTTTCTATATTGCTTATTTTTAGCTTCTTAATATAAGAAATAATGAAAGAGGTATAATAAAATCTCTGTAATCTCTGTAATAAAATACTATCACTGTGATTTTATTAAATTCTCCCTATATTTCCAGAGTTCTTGCTCTCTGTATTTTGCTGTTATGTTTTTGAATGCACAAAAGTCTATAGTTGTTTTATTTTCCTCAAAGATTGTTTGTTTTATCACAAACAATCTAGTTCTTTCTTCATTTCATGGTTTAGGCCTTGAATTAAGTTTTATAGTAAAATGTCATCTTTCTTGGTTTTTAATTGTTTGCATTTGCCTGGTGTATCTTTGATCATTAAAATCAATATTGAAATTAATATTTCTTTAATATTTACTTTTAGGTATGTCTCATAAACTTTATATAGATGCAGATTTTGCCTGTTTAGTTTTTTTAACCTGAGAGTCCTTGTTGTTGTTTTTTTAAGGAGATGTCAACACTTCTGTGATTATTGGATTAAATGGTATATTTACGTTTAGTACTTTTCCTTTTTGTAATGTTTCCTATTTATTATACTTATTGCTCCCAATTTATATTTTTTCTAGCATGCAGCTTGACCAGTTTTTTTCCGTATACTAATCCCTACTCCACCCCCCACCATTAATTTGCAGTTGTTATTATATTTCTCCATTCTGCTAGGGGGTTCTTCCCCACCTTTATTACCTATTTAAGCCTATATTTTCCATGGATATATAACATTAAATAATGGCCATTCTGTCCCCAAAAAGACACTTGCTAGTGCAGTCCCCTTCACCTCTTCTTGGGAAGGAAACTTAGGAGCATTTCTTACTTAATATGGCACTTCCTTCCTCCTTCAACTTATAGTTTTCCTGAGATAGCCCATAATTATAAATTCAAAGGCATTAGTTTTTCTCTTTAAGGATTTGAAAAATTCTGCATTTGCACTTTGCAATTCCTTGTTGTAGTACCATCTTCCACTTAGATCTTTGACAAAAAGTAGTTATTTAATTACTTTTCTCTTGTTTCCTTTTTGCCTTTGTTTACAAGTTTTTAATCGTTTCAGATTTTTCTTAGGTTGCCAGAGAGCAAAGCCTGACACCAAGGCTTGCTGAGGACTTGATCCAGGGGACGAGTGACGTGTGTCTGGACAGTGAAGCAGGGAAGGAGGGCGAGCCAGGACAAAGATGCGCTACTGCTCGGCCGTGACTGCAGGTGACAGGTTGCTCCATCCTGGGGGGATGCCATGAAGCCTGTCTCAGAACTATCTGTCCAGAGGAAGAAAGAGGGAAGTATTCACCCACCAGCTCAGAACCCCCACCCACCACGGGTCAAAGGTTTGCCTTCGGGAGTGTTACCTCCCTTGCATTTCCAGGTTGCACATACGTGAGAAATGAGCAGGTTCCCACGGTGGCTCCTGCCTGGGACTTCACAGAGTTGCCCAAGGGCATGAAGTAAGAAGCACAAGGCATGGGCCTGAGGCAAGTGACTGTCTCGTTGCACCTGCAGGAAGCTGGTCAGATCCTGCGTAGAACCGGTTACTTCAGCTAACGTTTGAATAGCACAGGTGAAGCATAGACAATCTGAAACAGTGCTCAGAGGGCTTACAATGCAACTATGACACCTACAAATCATTACACAATCAAATAACAGCAAAAGAGTTAGAATAAAGAATTACGGCCCCCACCCCAGCCCTTCCGGTCTCTAAGTCCACTCCCTACGAGCAATTATTCTTGCCTCTTTGAACTGTTTTCTCCTGATATTAACCTGCATGTTTCTAAATATTTTTATATTGTCAATTTTTTAAGTCTATTGATTTCCTGTTAAAATGATTCAAAATTCTGTAGTAATACCACCAAAACCCACCTCCCTGCTCCCATCCTTCTGAAGACTTTTACAAACTGGTTTTTTGTTTACTACAATCAATGTTTACATTATTTTGGCTATGTAAATATTGTTCATTGTGGTGGCAAGCAAAGTATTTTAGTTTTTGTACTACTTTTTCATTTTCCTGAAATTAATAGCCACCTGGTTTTATTCACTCACCTAGGTTTTAAGTATCTGTATTTTTTTCTACATTCTTCATCCGAACTACGATATATCTACCCGTGTTTTCTTTTGGGATGTTCCATCATATCAGATAACTTTTGAGTAAACAGTTTCTTTTTATTTCCTTTTGATCCCTCTTTTGGAGCCTTGGTTCTCCTCCAATCTGGGAGGGCTGGCTCCCTGGATCTGCCACAAAATCCTCAGCCAGAGACCTCCCTTTGTGCTCTTTTCTGCTGCAGACCACTTCTTGCACCCATGTCTTTCTCTTTCTTGGTTTACTCCCTTAATTTGCTGGAGTACATCCAGCAGTTGTCTCCCATGAAAAGGTGCCTTATCTATTCTGGTTTTCAGTGCATTCCTTTATTTCTCCTTCACACTTGAATAGTTTCTCAACTGCCAGTAGAATTCCAGGCTGCATATTATTTTCTCTCAGAATTTTGAAGGTGGTTCTCCTTGGTCTTCTAACATTCAGTGTTGCTCCTAAGAAGACTCATCCATGCCATTCTGACCTTGAGTTTTCTGATTTTTTTAAAAATCCCTAGGGGAGTTCAGGAGTCCTGATTTACCTATGATATTCTGAAATCTTGAGGTTTCATATTGGAAAAGATACTCTTTAATTCACTGTATTGAGTTCTTTCTGGGGCTTAATAAGGAAACTTGTGTCTTTCACTTTTTAACCATTTTCTCTCTTTCTCATCATTTTGATGCTGAATGTCTTAAATTTATCCTTTAGGTCATTTACCTTTTTTCTGTTTTTCTTCATCTCTTTTCACAATGTCCTGTTTTTGTTTTATAGATACTACATTTTATTTCATTTCTTCTCTTATCCAGCTTTTATACTAGGCACTTAAAAGACACTCTATAAATACTGGTTAAATGAATGAACCTCCCTGGGGATAATATAACTATTTTAATTATTTTGGAGTTTTTTTCTATTCCTGGTATTATCTTTTATCTCCAGATTCCTTTTAATTTGTTAGTTTTGTTTGACATCTTTCTTCATGTGGTTAGCCAGTTAAAATTGGGCTTGGCCAAAAGCAACAGAAAGCCACCTATAAATAGGGTTTATTTCTCATACCTAGGACAGTCTAAAGCTTTGTATCTTAACAAAGTCATCAAGCACTCAGGCTCCTTCTGCCTGCCTGCTCCTCTATTGTAGGTTTTTATCCTAAGGCTGCTTCACTCCCAGGCATCACAGCCACATTCCAGATAGAAAGAGGTAGAAAGAGGAAAGATAAGAAGGCAAAACATGGATGCAGTTTAGTCTGTACTCTTTTAAAAAGCTTCTTCAAAAGCCCCATGCAGGGAAGTATGCTTTTATATCTCATTTGCTAAGAGTGTGCCTCATGACCAACCCTTGCTGCATGGAAGTCTGCAGGGGTAAGTGTGGGCACATTGCTGCCCAAGCAGAACCAGTGCTCTTTACGTAGCAAAGAAGGGAGAATGAATGTTAGCAGTGGGTGGTGTCTAGTGATTGTTTGCTGTCAGTTTATATTTAAAAGCGAGACACTATCTCTCCAATTCCCCCACCCAACCCCGCCAGCCTCTGGTAACCACTGTTCTACTCTCTGCTTCTATGAGTTCCACTTTTCTAGATTCCATGTACAGGTGAGCATATGCAGCCTTGTTCTTTCCATGCCTGTTGGTCAAAGGATACAAAATGTTGGTCAAAGGATACAAAATTTCTGTTAGATAGGAGGAATAAATTCAAGAGTTCTATTGTACAAAATGATGACTACAGTTAATAACAATATATTGTATACTTCGAAATTGCTAGGAGACTAGATTTTAAGTGTTCTAACCACACACACACACACAAAGATAAATATATAAGGTAATATATATGTTAATTAGTTTGATTTAGCCATTCCAAATGTATACATAAATCAAAACATATTATATACCATATATTCAATTTTTATTTGTTAATAAAAAAGAAAAGAAAAAAGAAATGCAAAGTTTCAATAAATAAATAAATGAAAGTAAGACACTAAAAGTCTGATTGTCCATGAGTGGGATTGTCAACTGGAAGATTTCCCTGCAAGATGAACAGGTGGGGATCTGAAAAATCTGACAAAGTTTGCAAGATGTCAGCAAGTTGCTGCCAGTCTTTAGTGTCCTCGAGCATGGCTTTTCTTCATGGAAAATATCATTTAGAGATTTTTAAAATTTTGTTTAAGATTTAATATTCAATTTATTAAAGTTACAATTTTTAAATCCTCATTTTTAAAATTTGATTTGTACTTACAAATGTTATTATTCTATTGACGAGTCTTGTAGATCTTAGAAATCACCTCTGAAGGGTCTTTGAATGATGTTTGATCCTATTCAAGAACATAATTCGTTAGGCACCTCAAATATTTTTAAATGCATGTATAAACTATACATTCGATTTTCTTTTTAAGCATTTCACTTCTCCTGAATTAACAAACAAAATTTTCTTGAGCACGTAATTTTTATGTGTTAAATATTAAATTTATGAATACATTAAATCTAAAGTCATCTTATTGTTCTACTTCAACCTAGAATACAAATCTAAAACAAATATTGAGTATACATTTAAATCTGAGTTTAAGATTTTCATTCATAATTGGCCAAATTCTAGCATTATAAATACCTAAAATACCAAATATAAAAAGATTCCCTCTTAATAAAAAATATAAATGCAATGATATTTATTCTTTCAAGCCTTCCTATCCTTAATTCTAAATCTTGCTGTGGTTTAAAGATGCCTATCCACTAAAGAAGTAAAATTCTGCTCAGGTAACCAGGGTTACCGTCTATTAGAGATTTTGAGGCCCAGAGCTGCAGAAACCTGGAACAATCCTCTCCACCCTTGCTGTCATACCGAACCCCTCTTCAGTAAGTCAAACCATATGAAATAAGCATTTTAATAGTGTCAAAGATGTTTAAATATTGGTTCAGCTTAATGAAGACATTTATATCATGGGCTTGAAAACACAAAGAGTAATTGTAGCAATATTCTTATAGCTCTCATTATCTAAATCTCTGGGCCACATAGTTCCTCACATATCTAAAATGACAAGTGAATGAACTTGAGCAATCTTCATGAAAATCATTTTCAGGAGGTCATTCTCATTTCTTCCCCCCTTGACCAAGGGTCAAATAATACATTCTAAGGTTAATAGATGCTCATTTCTGTATTCTTTATTGGTGCAATGAATGAGTCAATAATGCCAACATGATATTAACAGCAAGGTAAGGAATGAGATGCAACAGCAATGCATTGCTATCACGCTTACCTTCATGTTAATTTTTAATCTGGGGATTTTTATCCTCTTCTGTTCTTGCTTCAGTACCTTTCCTGGGGAGTACATGCCTGACCATGAGCCTTCCGGGAAGGGTTGGGAAGGAACGCTATAAGGGGCGGGTGGGAGGGGTTCCTCTGTTCAGGATGCAAACTTTCACTTAATTCCCCTAGGTTAAGCGTCAGTCATTACCTCCCACCCTTGACTGTGTCTGGTGTCCTCGGTACTCTTTGCAAGTCAGTCTACCCAGGCCTCTTCCTGTGACGAGGCAGTTGCCTGGCGCTGTGGGATGGAGGAAAGCACAGCTGCTGTGCAGACATCTGGAACTGTCCCTGGTTCCAGCCCTAAATGCTGCCTGCCCTTTGCCGTCCCCGGTGCTTTTGAGTCTAGCTTCCGTAGACTGAACTGTCTCCACTGTGCTCCACCCAATTTTTGATTTCCAGACATCTATTGAATTCTCATGTGTTGCTGTTTCCTCTCCTGTCTCGTTGACCTTGTGGGCCTTTTCCTATTTAAAATTCATTTACAATCACTTTGGTGTGGTCACAGGAGAGAGAAGGAGCAAATGTGTGGTTAACTTTAATTGGAATTCCCTCCATGTAGATTTTACTCTATGCCCTGGAAGAGTTCTTGCAGTTTACTGCTATTTCCAATCCTCTCTTCAGATCTTTGACCTCATTTGACTCTCATTTGGTTGGAGGAAGGGACACCAGGTCAATCCTCACATGAATTCTCCCTGGACAGCATACCTGGGTGGTGCACCTTCCAGTCCTTGCATATCTCAAAGGGTTTTTCTTTCTCCCTGACATAGTAATGCTGTCTTGAATATGTGTTCAGCTTTTATTTTATTTATTTATTATTTCATTTTATTACTTTCCTTTTCTCTCAATAAGCTTCCTTTGGAAGCTAGAAACATAGTTCTGGTTCCCAGATCATCTGGATTCTCTTTTCAGAGGGAGCTTGTAAGGGTCTTTCTTTGTCCTGGAGCAGAAAATGGAGGCAAAAATGAAACTCATAATTAAAGACAATGTTCCTGATTTCTTATGATCTGAGAACAGAGATTAAAACAGTTTGCCATGCTGCATAGTAAATAAATGAAAAAAGACCCATGTCAATATGCATCTTGTCAACTGTTTCAAGTTATCCTGATAATAATAATAAAAAGAAATCCAACAAGTGCCTGTGCAGATAGCAGAGGCCATACAGTCCCCACTTCATCCCAGGTCTCACATCCTATACTCCACAGCTCATTCGCACCGACCTTGCTGTCCCCAAACACAACATCTCTTGTCACACCTCTGCATGTCTGAAAATCCAGCTGCCTTTGTGTCAGGCCTCTTTGCCCACCCCTCTTCTGACCTGCTCTTTAAGTCCACTCAGCCTTCGAGGCCTGGCTCAGACTATATCCTCCAAAACCCCCTTCCCATTGCCTTTACTGTAATGAGTCTCTGGCTGTCCATGCTCCCCTCGCGGCACCCGACTTTAGGATCGGAGTCCCTGTGCGCCTCCCTGCTAGACCGTGAGCCTCTCCAAAGGGCAAGGGCCATGCCCCATCCAATCCACATACCACCCAGACGGGGCCTGACAAAACAACACTTGCTTCACAGTTTGTCTTTTATCTCCCTTTATTTCCCCTGCAGGTTCCTAGAATAGGCCTTGGTCCTATTCTCCAGAGAACAATGGACATTCCCTTAGTTCTCAGTGAAAGCTGCTCAGGAACCACAGCCTGGCAGACACGATGGAAGGGCTGCCCCATCTAGTGGGTGACTCTAACCCCCAACAGAACGAGTCATCTGGGTCCCCAGGTCTGAGCCAGCAGCTCAGCATCCTGGTGTCCTGCAAAGCCAGGTTGACTCAGTCTCCCTTTCCTGCATGGTGGGCCTACAGTGCAGAGTTCACTTCCTGCCTGCCATCTTGCAAAAGTCATGAGAAACGTAATTGCTAAAATTACACAGCAGAAAGAGAAAGGCCATGCACACCTTTGATGAATAATCAGCTAAGTAAATGATCAATTCCAAAAAAAAATTATGTAAACTGCCCTGTCCCCCTAGGTCTCTCCCAAGAATATTGCAATACATCTTTATAATGTGTTTTAAAAAATGCTTCATAGTCCCTGAAAAAAATTCCCTAAATATGATTTATTTTGATGCTGTGAGAATGATTTCCACAAAATTTTCAGGACTGGTGTCTCTAGGGGAAGGGCTCTTTCACGAGAACTCATCTTGAGTCTGATGACTTTGGAGGCGCCTGAGCTCTCAGCCTCGTGGTGTAGATGCCATAAGCAACCATTAAGGCAGATATCACCGTCCTCACTTCACAAATGGGAAAACTGAGACTCAGAGAGGGGAAGTGTCCCACCCAGAGTGGCACTGTCCCTCAGCGACAGGATCAGCGCTGAGAACCTGGGTCTCTACATTCTGGGCTCTTTCGATCATCCCGGGCTGCTTGCGAGATTGGTGAGACTCTAGCTGCGTCCTTCCTGCACCTCTCTGTGTTTGTTCTGTGTTCCCAAGACACATGGATTGTGATCTGTCCCTCTTGGAAGCTTTACTTCCTCACTAGTTTCTCATGTATAGAGAGTTGGATTAGAGAGTTGCTAGGCCTTGGACTGACTTACTCAAGAAAAAAAAAATGTAAAGCCACTGCTCATAGTGTGACATGGCTCTAGAGAACTTGTTTCAATCCATAGCTTCAGAAATTAAAATCTTCTAATCTGAGACTTAGCTTTTGACCTCTAACAAGGAGAGTAAATAAGCAAACCCAGACAATACAAGCACTGCACAAGAATCACGGAAGCCCGGGCTAGCATTTTAGCAATTAGGGTACTTGTCCATAAAGCACTTAAAAATCCATTTAGACTGTCCAAGTCGGTTCAAGCTCTTTAATCTTGGACAAAGTAAACAAGGCTGTTTTTAAGACTTTTTTTTTTTTTTTTTTTTTTTTTGTCTATTTTAAAGCAAGGATATTGGGAGAAAAAAAATATAAGACATTCAAGGCCAGACCTTTGGACCTCAGTAATGCGTAACAGCTGCCGATGCTGGTCAGAACTTTTGGTGATATTTTCAGTCTGCCAATGCCAGCGCACCCTTTCGCAGGCTGAAAACAACACATTCCCTTGAAGTACACTTTTCATTTGCAGCTTGAAAATTCCTTGAGGGCAGGGCCCAAACATTATTCTGTACTCTACGAAGTGTAGCTCAGCCCATGGGGGTCTCGGCAAATGCTTGCTAACAGAGTGCTCATTGGGAGCAGCAGGCGGTGCCCTCTTAAACAACCGACAGATCTCACCCCAAACCTCCCAGCACACCCCCACCCCTGGCGCCAGACCTCTAGCCAAGCTCCTCCTTGCCTCGTGTTTTGCACACATTGGTTCTCCACCTGAGGCACATTTTTGTCCTTCTGCCTTCATCCTATTCCTCCAGGCTGGAGGCACACCTCAGAGGAGCTTTCCCTGACCTTCCTGGCACTTCCCTCATTTATTTTTCTGCTACCAGTCTCTCAGCAGTGGGCTCTGGAAACCATGGGCTCCTACATGTTGCTGTGCAGTTGTTTAATGTCTGTGTTCCCCGCCAGACTCCAGGAAGGCAGGGACAACAAGTGCCTTATTCACCTCTGTGTCCCTGATGCCCTGCGCAAGGCCTGCCAGCGTGGGTGCTGCGTTGAACTGAATAACTTCGACATCAAGAGAACCAGGCTAAACAAATCTCAATTTTGGTTCAAGTCTTAAAGGATAATGTGCCCTTTACCCAACATGGCTTAGCCAACAGATTACTCATCCAAGGCCACAAAACTCCAAGTCTAGTGGGTGTGACACTCCAAAGTATGGCTTTCAGGGGCCAGGGGAGAGACACTGTGGGGTTCTTGTCTGAACAATGTGTACCTACAAGAGAATTCCTGAGAATAAGAGGTGGAATGTTGTCCCCAGGGAGGGGGACTGCGGAGCCTATTTCTACTTAGGGAAATTGTTCAGTGGAGTTGCAGTCACACCTTCACTCCTTTGTGTTCTTGATCCACTAGAAATTGTTCTTTTCTCCTCCATGGGGAATCTCCCGAAGTCCTGGTCATATTCCCCAACCAGGAGGGTTCCCAAGAGGCCAGCAGCCAGCCCCAGGGTGTGCTGACAAGCGTGGCACTATTAGGCAGCAACATGCTGAACTTTGGACACCTCTGGAGACCAAACATTTCAAAGCTGTTTGGAGACCTCGAGACACAAACAAAGCATTTCATCTTGAGATCCTGACACTTTCTCAAGGTAGAAAAATGTCACCAAGGCACTGCTCTCTGTTTCTCAACGCAGGAGAAAAGACGTTGCAAACACACAGCACCAAGGTTCATAATACCAGCCTCTTTGGGTTTGTTTTGTTTTGTTTCAATCGCCTATTAAGTTTGGAGGGCCTTTTGTAAAAACTTTTTATTTTGAAATAATTACACAGACAGTTGCAGAGATAGTACAGAGAGGTACTAAGGCCTTTTACTCATTTCCCCCAAGGGTTACATCTTATATAATTATACCAAAATACCCAAACCAGGAAAGTGATATTGGTACAATGTGTGTCTAATTCTATGTCGCTGTCTTGCATATGTGGATTTCTGTAACCACCACCATAACCCAGATGTGGAACTATTCCCTCCCGCAAAGATCTCCCTCATGTGTTTCATAGTCACGGCCACCCCTGGAAACCACTAATCTATTTTCAACTCTGTGATTTTGCCATTTAAAGAATCTTATGTACATGAAATCACATAGTACATGATGCCTTTTTATTTCAAAATATTAATTAAGGCAGTACGAATGTTTTTGTGATGTCTTGAGATTGGTTGTTTCACTCAGCATAGTACTCTTGAGGTTTGTCCAAATTCTTACGTGAATTAATATTTTATTCCTTTTTATTGATGGTGGATTTATTGTGGTGGATCACCACAGTCTGTTTAACTGTTCACCCGCTGAGGGGCATTTTGGGTGTTTCCATTTCTTGTCTGTTATAAATAAAGTTATGAACAATCATATAGAAGTTTTTACATAGACGTAAGTTTTCATTTCTCTGGCAGTGCGATTTCTGGGTCATATGGTAAGAGTATGTTTAGTTTTTTTAAGACACTGCCAAAGTATTCTCATGTGCCATTTTACATTACCATGAGCAATGTATGAGATCTAGTTTCTCTGTATCTTTGCTAGCATTTGGTATGGTCGCTACTTTTTATTTTAGTTGTTTTTATTATCTGTGTAGTGATAACTCATCATGTCGTTAAAATGCATTGCTCTAATGATTAGTGATGTGAACGTCTTTTCATGTGCTTATTGCCACCATATATTCTCTTTGATAAAATGTCTCTCATGTCTTTTGCCCATTTTTTAATTGGATTGTTTTTTACTGTTGATAAGTGAGCCTTCTTCATACAGTCTAGATAGAAGTCCTTTGTCAGATGTATGGTTTGCAAATTTATTTTCCTAGTCTGTAGCTTGTCTTTTTATCCTCTTGACAGGTATTTCATAAAGGTTTTTAATTTTGGTATAGTCCAATTTATTGATTTTTTTCTGTTATGGACCATGCTTTTGGGGTGATGTCTAAGAGCTCCTCACCAAACCCTGGGTCCTAAAGATTTTTTTCCTATAATATCATCAAAAAGTTTTATAGTTTTACATTTTACATTTAAATATGTGGTTGATTTTTTAGTTAATTTTTGCATAAGGTATGAAGTTTAAATCAAGGTTCATTTTTGTCTATGGTTACCCAATTGCTACAGAACCATTTTTTGGAAAGATTGCCTTTCTTCCATTTAATTTCTTTTGCCCGTTTGTCCAAAATCAGTCACCCATACTTGTGTAGAGCTATTTCTGGGTTCTTTATTTTGCTCCATTGATCTATGTGTCTATCCCTTAACCAATAGCACATAATCTTGAGTATTGCACCTATATAATAAGTCTTAAAATTGGGCAGAATGATTCATCCCACTTTATTCTTCTTTTTCAAAATTCTAGTTCCTTTGTCTTTCCATATAAACTTTGAATAATCTTGTCTATACTTAGAAAAAAATTTTGTTGACATTTTTGTAGTTAAAACTATATATCAGTTTGGGGAAAATTTATCTTTATGCTACTATGACCTCCTATTAATAAACATGATATATCTCTTCACTTACTTAGATCTTCAAGGATTTCTTTCACTAGCATTTGGTATTTTCAGCAAACAAGTCCTTAGCGTGTTTCGTTAAATTTACTCCTACTTCAATCCTTTTAAACAATGTAAATGGTATTGCACTTTTTGTTTTGATTTCCACATGTTCCTTGCTAGTTTATAGAAATACGGTTGATTTTTGTGTGATCTTCTTGTATCCTGTGACCTTACTGAACTCACTTATTAGTTCTAGGAGTTGTCTTGTAAATGCCTTGGGAGTTTCTGTGTACAGTAAGCATGTTATTTGCAAATAAGAGCAGTCTTATTTCTTTCTTTCTCATTCATGTGCCTTTTATTCCCTTTCCCTGCCTTATCATGCTGGCTAGAACTTCCAGTACTGTGTTGAATGGCAGTGGCGGGTGTGGAAATCCTTGCCCTGTGTCAGATCTTTCAGTCTTTCGCCATTAAGCATGATGCTAGCTGTAGTTTAGTAGATGTTCTTGATTCAGGTCAGAAAGTTCTCCACTATTTTTAGTTTTCTGAGAGTTTTTATAATAGGCGTTGAATATTATCAAATGCCTTTCTCCATCAATTGTTATAATCATGATATTCTACTTCTTCAGTATTTTAATATAGTGGATTATATTGAATGATTGTCTAATATGGAACTAGCCTGTCATCTCTGGAATAAATCCCACTTGGTCATGGTGTATAACTCATTTTTTATGTCGCTGAATTCTATTTGCTACATTTTGTTTAGAATTTTTGCATCTATCTTCATAAGCGTCTGTATTTTTCTTCTTTTGGTAATTGTTTTGTCTGGTTTTGGTATCAGGGTAATATTGGCTTCACAAAATGAGTTGGGAAGTATTCCCTCCTTTTCTATTTTCTGAAAGCAATTGTGTAGAATCAGTGTTAATTCTTTGAATGTCTCTCCAGAGAATCAACCAGGGTGTGGAGATTTCTTCTTCAGAAGTTTTCAAATTATGAATTGAATTTTGTAGTAGTTATAAGGCTATTGAAATAATCTATTTTATATTGGGTGAGTTATATTTCATCTAAGTTGCCAAATTGCTGTGTGTAGATATGTTCATAGTGTTCCCTTGTTATTCTTTTGATGTCTGCAGTGTTTGTCATAATAGTCCCTGTTTCATTCCTGATATTAGTAATTTGTGTCTTCTCTATTTCATTCTTTGCTAGTCTTGCTAGAGGATTGCCAACTTTATTGATCTTCTCAAAGAACCAGATTTCTGTTTCTTTGATTGCTGCTTTCAATTTCATTGACTTCTGCTTTTATCTTTATTATTTTCTTCCTTCTGCTTGCTTTTGTTTATTTTTCTCTTCTTTTTTATTCTCGATGTGAGATCGTAAATTACTGATTTCAGACATTTCTAATATAAGCATTTAGTGCTATAGATTTCCCTCTCAACACAGTTTTAGCTGCAAATTTTGATATATTTTCATTTTCATTCAAATCCATTTTTTTTATTTTCCCTTGAGACTTCCTCTTTGACCCATGGATTATTTAGAAGTTTATTGTTTAACTTTCAAGTGTTTGGAGATTTTCCTGTAATTTTTATATTATTTATTGGTAAGATGGTTCCACTGAGGTCAAAGAAAAACTGTGTATTGTTTCAATTTTTAGAAATTTGTTAAAGTTTATTATATGACCCATGATATAGTCTTTTGATATATGTTCCATGGGCACCTGCATAAAATGTGCATTCTGCTATTGTTGGGCAGAATGTTTTATAAATGTCAATTAGATCTTGTTGGTTGGTGGTGATGTTGAGTTCTATATCTTTGCTAATTTTATGTCTAGGTATTTTATCACTGTTTAAAGAGGGGTATCAAAGTCTGCAACTGTAATTGTGGGTTTGTCTATTTCCCCTTTTAGTTCTATCAGTTTTGCTTCATTATTTCGTAGCTCAGTTGTTTGATGCATCTACATTTAGAATCGGCATGTCTCCTTAGAATTAGATTGTCTCCTTCATCATTATGTAATCCCCTTCTTTGTCCATCATAATTTTTATAACAGTGAATGTAAATAGACTAAATTCTCCAATTAAGAGACAGAGTGGCTGACTAGATTAAAAAACAAGACCTAACTATATGCGGCCCATAAGAAACTCCGTTTATCTATAAAGATACACAGATTGAAAGTGAAGGGATGAAAAAAGATATTTCATGCAAATTGAAACCAAAAGAGATCAGAGTATCTATACTTATATCAGATAAAATATATTTTAAGTCAAAAACTGTAAAATGGACAAAGAAGGTCATTATATAATGGTAAAGGAGTCAATTCAGCAAGAGGATATAATAATAGCAAATACATATGCACCCAACACCAAAGCACTTGGCATATAAAGTATTTAATATAAAGCACATATTAATAGACCTAAAGAGAGAGATAGACTACAATAAAATAATAATAGGGGACTTCAGCATCTCACTTTCAGCAATGGACAGATCATCCAGGCAGGAAATCAACATGGAAACATTGGAAGTAAACTGTATGCTAGAAAAAATGGACCTAACAGACATTTATAGAATATTCCATCCAACTGCTGCAGATTCTGCATTCTTTTCATCAGCACATAGAATGTTCTCCAAGACATGTCATATGCTAAGCCACAAAACAAATCTTAACAAATTCAAAAAAGTTGAAATCCTATCAAGTATCTTTTCTGACCACAATACAATAAAAGTAGAAATCAACAACAATAGGAACCTTGAAAACTGTACAAATACATGGAAATTAAACAGCATGTTCCTGAATGACCAATGGGTCGATGAAGAAATTTAAAAATTTCTTGAAACAAATGAAAATGTAAACACAACACACAAGAACCTGTGGGATACAGAAAAAGTGGTAGTAAGAGGGAAGTTTATAGCTAGCAATAAATGCCTACATTAAAAAAACAGAAAGACTCCAAATAAATGACTTCAAGGAACTAGATGCACCTCAAGGAGATAGAAAAACAAAAACAAACCAAACTGTAAAGCCTAGAAGAAATGGATAAATTCCTGGACACATACTACATACCAAGATCAAACCAGGAATAAACAGAAAACCTGAATAGATCAATAATCAACAACGAGACTGAAGTCACAATAAAAAGTCTCCCCTCAAAGAAAAGCTCAGGACCTGATGGATTCACTGCTGAATTCTACCAAACATTTACAAAAGAATTAATGCCAACTTCAGTCAAACTATTTCAAAAAATTGAATAAGTGGGAATACTTCTAAACTTAGTATACAAGGCAAGAATTACCTTCATACCAAAACCAGATGAAGACATAATAAAAAAAGAAAACTATAGGTCCATATCCCCGATGACCATAGATGCAAAAGTTCTCGACAAAATACTAGCAAACCGAATTCAACAACATGTTAAAAAGATTATTTACCATGATCAAGTGAGATCCATCCCAGGGATGCAAGAATGATTCAGCATACACATATGAATCAAGGACACAACAGAATCAAGGACACAAACCACATGATTATTTCAATAGATGCTGTAAAAGCATTCAGTGAAACTCAACATCCCTTCGTGGTATGTTATTACTATTACTAAGTCTCTGTTTCTCATAATATCCAGGAAAAGAAAAAAAAGACAAGCAAACAAAACTGAAATCTCATTTACACTAGTTCAGCAAGAAATTAAGCCCCTTCCTGAATATTTCTAAAGATGGAGAATTAAAGATGCCTTCTCTCACTCTAAATTGCTTCTGGCTTTTTCTTAGAGACTTCTGACTATCTCATGTCTACTTCTGCTGCCTGTTGTGTTCTCTTAACATTGCTTTCCCCAGACATCAACATAGGTGCTTTTTTTTTTTTGCCTTTTTATTTCCCAATACACCATGAATACAGTGCTTTGTGGGTAACAGAATTTACTGAAGGTTTGGGGATAACAAAGGGGAACTATTGCACAAGACCAGAAAGTAACAAAACTGACCATCCTGGCCTTGGGTATATCTTATCAGGCACCACAACCCCTGGCTGCTAAGCTCACTAGGAAAAACCCAAAATCCCCAATATTAAATTATCTGAGTGGAGTAATTTCTCTCTTTTTGTCTTGATAAGGGCCAGGAAGCTTATTTATAACCAAAAGGGCCATTCAAGCATTGTCTTAAAAAAAAAGAATTGTTTTTTCCCTTCCCAATTCCACCTTCCTAATGCTGTTCAAGTGTTTTTATAATAGCATTTACTCCAATACTTTAAAATGGTCATGTTTTTTAAACAGAAAACAATTCACATGGTCTGACAAGCTTTTTTTCCCAATGTATAAATATATCCATATGAAAAGCTTTCAAAGTTTTAAAATTAAATCAGATCACAGTGCATGCTTAGCACAGCCTCAGTTTTCTTACCTGTAAAGCTGTGGATGATATTACCTACCTTACAGAACTATTATGCTGTAAATGAGTTGCAAGGTATGTGGACACTATAGGCACCTAGCCCAGTTTCCAGCACACAGAGTATGCTCAATGTGTTAGCTGACCCTGTAATGAGAAGAGTAAAATTAAAAGAAATGGGAGTGTCCTGAAATATTTGGGTGGGAGTTACCACACCTTACCACATACAGGAATCTCTCTCCATCTGTGATGTATTTACTTTCCACCAATGAAAGAATTTCAAAAGTTACTCAGAGGATGAAAGGGGCCTTGAAAATGCCTCTTCCCAAAATAATCTTTCTCCTTCTTGTATCACCCCATCACTACTTTAGCACATTATTTTGAGATCAAAGCATGCGAAATTGTCTATTAACTTTTATTTTTATTTTTGAGGTATAAAATTCCATTGTCATTTTCTTAATATAATGTGATTTTATGAATATAAAAATATTTACAAGAGTTTTTAGGTTAATACGCAGTCTCATTGTCCCAATCTTTTCCCAGCCATTAACCCTCCACACTGTGGTTTTTTAAAAATGTAACCGTTATGAGAAAGAATATTATCCAGTAGCTTTTCCCCAAGTTAAACTAGAATTCTCTCTTTTTGGTTTTTTTGTTTTTTGTTTTTTGTTTTTTGAGACAGAGTCTCACTCCGTCGCCCCGGGGTAGAGTGCAGCGGTCATCGTAGCTCACAGCAACCTCAAACTCCTAAGCTCAAGGAATCCTCCTGTCTCAACCTCCCAAGTAGCTGGGACTACAGGTACATGCCGCTGTGCCTGGCTAGTTTTTCTCTTTTTTTTTTAGTAGAGATAGGGTCTTGCTCTTGCTCAGGCTGGTCTCAAACTCCTGAGCTCAAGTGATCCTCCCACCTCAGCCTCTCAAAGTGCTAGGATTACAGGCATGAGCCACCACACCTGGCCTAGAATTCCCTCTTACTTGCTAAACTGAGTTGCCCTGCCAATGCCCCCACCAGGCCCTCTGAGGTTTCTGTGTCACTAAGCCCTTTGCACAGCCTGACTTCATGGCAGCCATTTCCTGTGGGTCAAAGCCACCTTTGGAACTGTCCTTTCCTCTGGTTTAGGCATAAATGGCAATACTTAAAGGTAAGAGATGGTATTCTAAGGAGGCTGACAGTGGACCCTCAAATGCCTTTCATTTCAAATCCTTAACTGTTGATAACATTCCTGTCTTGATTGGGCTCCCCCAACATCAGAGCCTGAGGCAAGGGCTAGGTGTAGGTGGTTTATGTGAGAGGAGATCCCGGGTAGTAGAGGTGAAGGAAAAGGGGGAGAGTGAGACAGGATGCATCATTAAGATCGCTGCTGTGGGCAGCTGGGGCTCAGTTCTGCTGGGACCTTTGGCAAGTGTACAGAATACCTTCCAGAATGTTCCTTCCAAAGGACGAGAGGCTAGACATTAGTCTACTGGCTCTCATTCTCTACTGGCTAAAGGTGTCTCCTGGGGTTTGACTTCTCCATGCTTCTAGGTTGTACTTGCTTAAGGGCCGAGTGGACGCCCAGCTTCAGATATGACTCTGAGGTGGAAAAACAGGGAGGCTTGCTTCATGTGTGAGGATATTGTCCTGGGAGTCCACACTGAACTTTCTACAAGAGCTGCGACAGACATCATAGGTGGGCTGAGGGGATGTTACAGGGTGATAAAAGCATCGGCTGTAAGCATATTGTCCCTTCTGAATCTACTGTTCCCCATTGTGCCAGTGGGGTGCTCCCCCACCAATGCGTCATCTGGTCATTGCAGTCTAGTCCACAGGACATTGGCATGGAAGGTCACTGCTATTAGCCTCCCCGGGTTGGTGTGGGAGCTCCAAGAAAAGGACCACCCGCCTCTACCTTCCTTCCGACCTAACCCTCTGTCCACATGCTCCCTATTGTAGAGATCTCCTGTGTGTCTGAGAGAAGTTGTGCAACCTCAGGTGGCCCCAGTGAAAGCTACTGTTTAAGAGAACATTTCAGTTGACCAGAAAGGAAGGTGGCAGAGAATCATCTGATCCTGCCTAGAATGTCTCTCCTGCCCACCTCACCTGGCTTGCTCACACGCAGCCATGGGGCCAGGACAATCACAAGGCTGAGTTCAGTGCCAACCTGTGCTGGCCCTTACCATGAACTTGTCACATGTGTTTATGTATGTTTACTGGTCCATTTCCTGTGTGCAGCAGAAGCTTGTCAAAGATCATGCTATGTCTGCATTTCTATGTTCGGGACTTAATGTAGTGCCTGGGCCACAGCCGATTCTCTGCAAATGCCTGTGGAAGCCGAGGAGGAAGGGATAAGAGCAGGGAGGAGGTCAGTTGCTAGGAGATAAATGATTTGCTTATATCACAGTTGCCAAAGAGAAGTCATTGGACACAAGTGGGGAATTCCCAGAACTAACCATTTAAAGCAATACTAGGCTGAAATTTATTGCAAAATGCGGTGCTTACTTAGGCACTTACTTTTGTCTTTATTGTTTTTTAAGAAAGAGATGCTCCAAGGGTCAGTGACTCAGACCAACCAGGTGACTTGGCTGTGGTTTCCTATGAGTCAAGCCTACCAGACAGTGGAGGACAGAGGTGAACAGGAAACTGGGCCAGAGAGAAACCAGAGAAACAGAGAGCGTCAACACAGACATCGAGGAGGCTTCCGCCCAGCTCTCTCGGGCCAGAGGGCAGACAAACGTGTGAACTCCCAGACATTCATGTCCAAGTGGATGCAGCTGTACTTAGGTCAGCTTGAAAACTCTTCTCAGGTAGCAGGTAGGGAGAACAGATAGCAAACGCGCTGGGGTTACGGCAAGTTCCTGCCCCAGCGGAGCCCTGTGCAAATGAGAGTGAAGGAAGGGTAGACAAGAAAGAAAAGTGGGCTGCTTTTTAAATTTATTTGTTTGGGTAAAGAAAAACAAAACAAAACAAGATGTTAGCACTAATACCTTCATAAACTGTGACTTTCCTCTCCCTTTTCTGTTCCCTGTATCCTCTCTCCTCACTCTGACATCTTAGCAATCTTAATATTTGCCTATTAGACAAAATGTGCACTGATGGCGGTCACCGTACAAATCAAGAAAGAAAAAAGGAAAAGTTTGCTGTTTTTCTTTGGAAACACAAAAGCACAATGACATGAGGCATCTTTAGACAGAATAAGCTGTCACAACCCTCTGCCTCCTCAAAGCCCCTCGCAGCTGCCTGGGCTTGCCTGATCTCGCCCTCTGGACATTGACAATCTAAAGCAACTGGGAGAAGGAGAAGTGCAAGAGACTCTAATTACACAAATTGCTGAGTGCTGTGCACAGGAAATAACATATTACCTTTGTAATTCCATTTACATTATACAAAGCATTTTCCCATACTCTCCATAATCCAACAACAATCCTGAAATTATCACTACAGATGCAGAAACTGAGGCAAAGAGAGGTTAAGTGGCATGCCCTATGTCACGCAGCTAACACCAGGCAGATCCTGGCATCAAACTAGGGTTGCCTGGGCCTAAGCCAAATGCTGTTTCTAGGACCCTGCAGAAAACTCCCACCAGCTGGTTACCTACAGCCTCCCTTAACCTGCCTTCTGTCTCCGAGCAGAGGTGTTTATACCTCGATCCCAGCAGGTCAGTGACCATAGCAGATAATAAACAACTTGGAGAAACACCAACTATGTCCAAAAAGAGAGCCTCTTTCTGATAACTCTGTTTAACTAACTTCTAGAAGAAAAAGAGTGAACAAATTAGGTGAATGTTTAGAAGAAACTAGAAAGGAATCTTGAGGGAGTTGAGTATTTGTTAAAGATCATTGAACATGCAATGCTAAAATTGGGAAAAGAAAGCTCAGTGAAAGAGACCTGGGCTCCTCCAGAGCTGGGAAGAGCCTAGGACCTGAGAAACAAGGATCTAGAGACAGGGGAACCAGAAAACGTCCTGCACAAAGCTGCACGTGCTGCACTGGGCCCTCAGCCCACACACTTGGGTATTCTACCTCTTGCCTCTCCAGTCCTCATGGAGAGTGCTCAGTGCCTGGGGCCTTTCTAAGAAGACAGGTGTCATAGCATGGGGCTCTGGACTGCCCCTGCTAACACAAGACTGTTGTAGAAAAGAAGAGGAGGTCTGGTGTACCCCAAAGACCACCCGCCAGGGTAGGCCACTGCAAAGGTGTTTGCGCATGCTGGGCTCAGCAAGGCACGGGGCTCTATTAAGATTCAATGCCAGTTGGCACACAAGAGAGAGGATAAGTATGGGTGTCAGCTGGAGCCCTGGCCACTGAGTTGGCCCTTGGTTTTAAACATTATGCAAATGCTGACAATGCTCAAAGGTATATTTCCAACCCAGACCTCGCTTGCTAGCTCTAGACTCATTGGTGGATATCACACATTTGGATATGTCATAAGATCTCAAACTTAATTTGTTTAACATGGAACCCATAATTCATTCCTCTTACCAAACGTCCACCAGTTACTCAAGCCAGATTCTAGGCATCGTCCTTGAAGTCTCTTTCTCCTTCTTGCTCACACATTCAGTCCATCACCACATCCTGTTGCTATTGGCCTCCCACTTCTATTCTAGACTTGCTTTCACAGAGTAGCCAGAAGGGCTTTGCCAAAGCACAAAACAGATTGCCATTCCTTGGCTCAAATCCTTCAATGGCTTCAAGCAGAACCTAAACTCTGATGGAGCCGGCAAAGTCCCCAGCTGTCACCAGCCTCTCCTCGAACCCCTCTTTCCCCACTTCCAGCATCCCAGTCCCTCCGTTCCCCTGTGGCATCAAATCCTTTCTCACTTTCAGGTCTTCACGCTGTCATCCCCTGTGCCTGGAATTGCCCCCTTTCCCCTCCTTTTGTGGGGTCATTTCCTTCCTACCCATCCATCTCAGCTGAAGTGCTGCCCGCCAGACCTCCCCAGGGCTTCTCCGGGCCATGCAGCTGAAAGCCCTTCCTGTTACTCTCCCTCAGAGCACTCAGTTGTTTTCTTTCCCAGCAAATATCATGGTTTCTTATCATAGACTAATTTGGTTTTCTTCTTTGGTGTTTGGCCCTCCCACTAGACTGGAAGCTTCTGTACACTCTGTGTTCTGGGAGCCAGCACAGTGCCTAGGGTATGTGATAAGTGGTCAGTAGTTACTGAATTAATGAATAACTAAATTTAAAATTAATAAATTTAAAAACAAAGTAGACTAATTTGCTATTTGTTCTCTCGAAAGAGCCTCTGGCTCCCAGCTCACCCTACTCCTGCAACCCCTAATTCTCTTCAGTCCACATTGGCTCTGAGCAGTCCGTGCAATCTGATGCTTTGTCAGGATGGGCGCGCTGTCAGGCAACTCAAAGAGAAGCAAAAAAAATCCTTCCCTTGGACCATAAGCTTCAGCCCTTCCCATCAGTCCTTCCTTCCCTCTTTCCTCCTTTAATAATACCCAAAGGAAAAAAGTCATTTCATCCAAAAGACACTTGCACTAGAATGTTTATTGCAGCACAATTCATAATTGCAAAGATGTTGAATCAACCCAACTGCCCATCGATTCATGAGTGGATTAATAAAATATGGTATATGTGCACCATGGAGTACTACTCAGCCATAAAAAATGAATTAATACCTTTTTCAACAATCTGGAAGGAACTGGAGACCATCCTTCTAAGTGAAGTATCGCAAGAATGGAAAAAGAAACACCACATGTACTCACTATTAAATTGGAACTAATCAATCAGGACTCATGCACAGATGGAAGTAAAACTCAACGGAAACCATGCAGGTGGGAGGGGGAGGAGGGGAGGGGTGAAATCATACCTTAGGGGTACAATGTACACTATCTGGTCAACAGGGCACACTTACAACTTTGATTCAAGCAATGCAAAAGCAATCCATGTAACCAAAATATTTGTACCCCCATAATATTCTGAAATAAAAAAAAATATGAGCCCATATATAATAAACATAATCATAACATAGTAATAACTACATTTATGGAGCTTTTGCAATTTGGTAGGCACCGTCCATCTAGACTTTCTCATTTAATCAATCCTCTGTAGAACCCCATGATGCTGTTATTAGTACTTGTTCCACTTCACAGAGAAGAAAATCAAGTCTTGGCAAGTTATGTGACTTTCCCTAGGTCAGTTGTTAATTAATGGGAGAGCCAGGATGTCTGTTTGATGCTGGGAGGCTCATACTTCAACCAACAGGCCACACTGCTTCCCAAATGTTCATCGCCACTCAATGTACATTCATATTCAACCAACAACTATCAAGCCCCCTTGTGTGACCCAAGCACTGTGCAAAATGTTTGTGCTCATCTTCATATTTTATTCTCACAACAACCTTGTGACATAGGTCTTTATTATTCTCGTTTTTGCAGAACACCCTGATTGCTGAAGCACCTTCATGTGCTCTTTGTGGAATGCCAGGATTTGATGCGGCTCCCTCCCTCCAAGGCCAGTGCACTCTCCATTCCTGCACATTTTGCTGCCCTGCCCAAAGAGAAAGGAGCAGGGAGAACCAAGACTCGTACATGCACACACTACGATCAGTGGTATGTAGCCTGTTGGATAAACCACTCCCAGAGAAGCCCTGTTGCTTTGCTACCTCAGGAGTGGCTCTGGAAAGCCATGCGACAGGAGAGAGGCTTGGGCTTTGGAGTGAGACACATGTCCTTAATTCTCAGCTCTGCTCCTCACTAGATGAGTGGCCCTGCGCAATCTACCTGACTCTCTGAGCCTCTGGTACCACTAAGAAAAGGGGTCTCAGTTCAAATATCATGGGGAATTTGTGGGAATTAAATAAGATCACAGAAAGAAAGGCCTTAATACAAGAGTCAGCACATGGTAGTTCCTTATTAACTGGCATGTTATTTTTCACTTCCTGCCCACTGGGTTCTCAGGCCCAGGAGAGGAGACTCTATAATTAGGCTATTCTGCTGTGGAATTCCTCAGAGCCTCGTGCCTCTCTTTTTTCCTCCAATTGTCTCTCCCTTCCTTTCCCACCCACAATTTGAAGCTGACTGTTCTGTCTGCAGGAAATGTGTTAAATGAGACAATGTTTGTGTTAGCATCTCATTCCATGAGCTTTGCTGGCATGTTCCTCTCTTCTGGTCCTTGGGGAATGTCTGCAATGTGGTCAGGTGTGCCTGCTGACAGTCTCACAGGCAGGACGCACATAGAAGAGAAATTACATTAGCAGAAAATAACACGAAAGGGATGTATTCATATGGGCACAGATTTTAGAGACAGGTTTGAGTCGACATCCCTGCATCGTTGCTGGCTGTGATCCTGAGGCTGTCTTATGTACTATCTCCAAATGTCACTGTCCTTGTCCACAAAACTTACAGGATTCTTATTAGAATAATGAGAGTCAATGTTTTGAAAGATCTAGGACAATGTCAGGCACATTGTAGGTTCTCGATAAATGAACTGTTTTTAGAGTGTGTAACACAGTGCTTTGGCATCTAAAACAGGAATTGAAAAACTACAGAGAAATCCAACCTACCATCTGTTTTTATAAACAAAGTTTTACTGAGACACCACAACACCCATTTGTTTACATATTATCCATGGCTGCTTTCTCGCTACAGCAGCAGGGTTGAGTAGCTACAATACAACAGAGACTGCATGGGCCGCAAAGCCCAAAGTATTTGCTATCTAGCCCTTTGCAGAAAAAGTTTGCTGATCTCTGGTCTAAAACATACTCTATAAAGGCCTGGCATGTAGCTGATGCTCAATAAAATTGGTTGAATGGAACCTACTAGACGTGAAGTCAGTAATCTATATGGATGCTAAAATTCCTTTCAACAAACTCATCCCAAATCACAGATGCCCTCACTCACATGCTTGGCTAAAGACGTGGGTCTTTCTTACCATCCTTTTGGGGCAGATGCTCTCTGCTTGTACTCAGCTACTTCCTTGTTTCCTGGTCACGCTGTATGGGGTTACTTGGAATCTCATGGATTCATAGATGGTTCCCTGGCTCACGCCCATAGGTCAAATCTCAGGGCTTGGAAGGGACAGGAGAGAAACACAGGGCTTTCTGTTTTTAGTGTGCCACCTTTGCTTATTCTTGATGTCTCCCCTTTCTCACTGGTTTCCCCTCTCTAGCCTCTTCTCTCTTTAGCCAAAAATTCTCTTTAGATTTCTCTTTGAGTGCCTCTTCAGCATCCATCCTGATTACCCTTCCTATGGCACTGATTCCTGCTGGTAACAAGCTGTTGGTTTGGTCAAAAAGTCATTTTTAGCAATTGGGGGAAAACTTTAAAAATTTGCTCCTTTCCTTACCGTGCACTTCTTCCTTTTACTCCTGAAGCAAGAAGGCTGCCTGCAGACTGCAGGGTACAAGGGCCACAGTGGCAGCGGGTTTCTCAGTGGCTGCGCATTTAGTAGGGAAGTTGGGATTAAGTTCAGCTATGTCAACAGAGTACCAAAATAATAATGGCTTACATGTGACAGAGGCTTACTTGTCTGTCATGTGCAAGTCTGGAGGTGGGCAATCTAGGGCTGTTCTTCCCTACAAGGGGCTCAGGGATCCAGGCTCTCATGTTGCCACTTTTCCTACTTAGGAGGAGATCTTTGCCTTCACAGTCCAAGGTAGCGGTTGAAGTTCCAGCCACCACATTCTCATTCTAGTTAGCTGAATAAAGAAGGGGATGGAAAAAATGGTGTGTGCACCAAAATTTTAAAGGATGGTTCCGAGGAGCTGTCACCTGACCTGTCTGCTAATGTCTCATTGGTCACAAGGGCACACTTCGTTGTAAGGAAGTCTGGGAAAAAGAGCATTTATCCAACTGGTCATATGCCCAGATGAAAATGGGGGGTCTATATACTAAGGAAGATGGGGAAAACATATATTGGGGGAAACCAGTAGGTGTGCATCCCTTAGGATTATTTTCAGTTCCAAATAACAAAAGCCCAGTCTTCAGTGGTTGAAGCCACTGTGATTTTTATTCTTTAATTATAACGAAGTCCAGAGGTAAGTAATCTGAGGTTTGACTTAGCAGTTCGCCGAGTCTTGAAGGATCCAGGCTTCCACTCTGCCTGTTCAGTAAGCTGGCTTTACTTCCACAGGCTGTGACTGGGGTCTTAGGGAGCAAGGTGGCTGCTGCAATTCCAGGCATCATATCCTCATGCCCTGATCCAAAGGTAGCGGGGAAGGGCTGGTGGAAGAGAGCTTCCTGCTTGTGATGCTCTCTTTTTGTATCCCCTGTCCCTTCCAGAAGTCCCTAGAAGCTTCTTTTTCCATCTCTTTTGCCAGCCCTGGCTCTCATGTCCACCCCAAGACCAATCACTGGCAAAAGGGAAGTGATTGCCAAGATCGGCTTACACGACTTGCTGCCTGAACAAAATTAAGACTCTGTTAGCAAGGAAAAAAGAAAATGGCTTGTGAACAGGAATACAATGGAATGATCCTCTGTTATCTGGGAGGAGGAACAAATAGTAATTATTTCCCTCCTGTCTCTAGGAGCATGATACTTAGACTCCTCCTAGATAAAAGGCAAGAAATAAATTGAATTTCGGTCATATTCTCAAGCTTTTTATATCAGCTATTTGTTATCAATATGTTTTGTATTTTTACAAAATCTAGAAGAGGTAAAATCTGCTCCATGCATCTTCAGGTTGGAGCTTTCAGTTCAGTACTCTGCAAGGTGCTGCCTCCACAATGCTCAGAGCTATTTTCAGGTGAATGTTCTGGAGGAAAAAAGTAACTTCCTAAAAATAGTTTTGCAGTGGCAATCATACATCTCCTGGAAATGATGCACCTTATCTTCTTGATAGGGTCTACAATCCTATGGCAGGGCCATCAGCCCTAACCAGACTGCTGGTGATAATGAGATTAAATTCCTCTCCACTGAGAATAGTGCTTACCATTACAGCGGAGCCCAAATAGCACTTTGCAATGTTACACATCCAAGCATGACATTTGAGAAGCAGCACTGGGCAAACCACATCTGGATTTGCAATGTAGAACTGGAGGCTTAGCATGACAGGCAACTTGGCTCACAGAGATTTCATACACATTCTTCCCTTAGAGGGAAGAAAAGACAAAGTGACATCCCTTGGGTCTCTACCATGTGGTAGGTGTTTTATATGTATTGTTTATCAAAGCCCCACAACCACAAATAAAGTAGGTCTTGTTCCTGCCTGCAACCCACCTCACAGGCTAGACATGGATGGGGCTGGATGGCTGGGTCTGGGGCTTGAGGCTTGGGGTCTGAGACTCTGAACTTAGGCATCCAGAATCAGAAAGAGGCAAAGGGTGTACACAAGACAAATTCCTGAACAAACGCGAAGAGTCCAAG
>RJWJ010020445.1:0-29088 GCA_004363605.1 Indri indri | reverse complement strand
CCTTTACAGGGTTAAACAGAACCTCTTGAAGCCTTTAATACCCTATGATAGAGTGTGAATATCCAAAAGTTAGGCTCTACTATGCCACCTTTTACAAACATATTTGACCACATGATTATTTTTTAAAGAAGCATTTTACAGGAGTAAAGTTGATCTGTATGAATCCATAGTACCTTAGGAACCACAAAAAAGGGCGAAGCAGCTCACCAGTCTGAGGTGAAGTTGAGTGAATTTCTGAAGGTAGGAGGGTAGGGCCAGAGGCTAAAGGGTGGGACTACCCAGTGTGACCTTCCCTGTGGAAAAGGAGCATTAGAATGGCTCATCCCATAGCCTTGACGCACATGTACACCAGAAGCATGGAGTGGCTTCTCTGAGGTCCCTTGTGATGTATCTACAAAGTCTTTTTAGAATCCACATCACTTATTTAATTCTTATTAAAATGAATAGTTCTGTTTAAACACACAACATACACATCCCCCCCACACACACACACACACAACTTTATACCTCCCCAACAGGAGTCACATTTCAGTTGGTAAACAACACTTCAACTCATTTTGTAACTGTTGCTGATGTCATGAATTTGTGAGCAGACTTTGCTATGAGGAGCTGGCTCTCAACCATATTAATAGGGACTGCATTAGGTGATCAAAATGCACCTCTTCTGACTGCCTTTTCCTTCAAGTATTAAACTCATAACTGTCATTTATTGAGTTTTGTACTATGTAAAGCACTTCTGAATTATCTCTTTAAAACGACTCTCTGAACTAGCCATTATTCTCTGCATTTTACAAGCGAGGAAACCGAATTGGAAAGTTTAAGTAGCTTGCCAAGAACAGTTGTCTCCCAATAAGCATGAGCTTTAACAGGAGTTGAAGAAAGAGTGTGTCAATGGCTTTGAGAGGACAATAAAAAGGAACAGTTACTCCTGATAATGTATTAATTTGTAAGTAATTAACAAGTCCAAAGTGGCAGCTACTTCTTCTCTCTCTCTCTCCCTGGGTTTGGTAAAAATCCTTCTAAATCTTTTATTTTTTTCAATGGCCAATTATACCAATCTTCTATAAAAACAATCAAATCCAGTGTGCATTTGTATTAGGATGGATAAATTTTTTTAAATCTAAATGATTTTGTAATTAAAATCTTGCACTTATAAGTTGGTAATCCAACCATAGAAAAAACTCTAAATATGGAAATGAATGCATTAATGGTGTTTATGTTTTCATTACCCTGTAATTATATCATTCCTATAATTGTTTTTCTTTTCACACTGGCCTATAAAATGTTGCTGTCTCAACCCGTTTTAAACATCTACATTTGTAGGATTAGGACTACTGATGTTTTGCCAATTTCCATGAAAAAAAGCCAGATGCATTGAATCCACCTTCTTTGATGGTTAAAGTCCTTCATTAATTTGACACCTGGCACTCCCAGCTCTAATCTTCTTTTTGGTAGAATTGTTACAGTCTTCAGATAACAGTATGTTCTTCTGTCATGAAAAATGCATTATGAAATTACATATTGTACTGATTTTTATACTTTGCTGTGATAACTTACATTAGCTATCCTCTTACTGTAAATATTGATTTAGTGCAAAGTTAAGATTGTTTATTTTTAGAGTTTCTTATCCAAATAAAATTTTCCGTATCATCTTGTTCCCTTGCTATAAAATTCTTCATCCCAAAGTCACTTTTTACTTGTCTTCATTTATTTTGTAGTATTCCAAATGGTTCCAAAATTTGCATAAACTCATGGAAGCAAAATTAAGTCCAGATTTACCGAGGTGGATAACTTAGTAGGTGGTTACTTTTTTCTTTTCCACAGGATTGATTACAGAATTCCTGTAAATGGAAAGTTTTCAATATGCTCAGGTTTCTAGAAGTCCATTTTCTAGCAAGTTTTCAGGAATCAATCTCTTACATTAAGTGAGGTATCCTATGTGTGCACATGAGTAAAAAAGTTCTACCTTTGAAAGTTTGGGTTTGTATCTGGAAACATGAAATTGCTACTAAAAGATGTGTTATTTTGAATCATACACTTTGTTATCAATTAAAATACCTTTAGAGTAAATGAATATCTAATAGCTTATATATAATATAAATATATACTTTACATAAAATAAATATATATATTTTCCTTCAGTCATGAACACAATAGTACTCATTATTTTAATATAAGGAAATCTCTAATAAACCACCAGATTTTTACTTAAGCTAACAAATGATTAGCTTTTGCCTCAGAATTATTTTTTTAAAAGGAATACAAAATATTAAGTTGCTAATAGATATTTCCTGTTTAAGTTGGCCTCTAGGTTCATCTGTTCTGCTTTGGAGAAGTTCCAGACCACTCTGGCTTTGACCTTGTAATCCCGTATTTACCAGTCAAAGCAGCGTTGTGTAAAAGCATCCCATGGCTCTTTCTTGACCTACATGTTACCAGCTTTCACACTCTCCTCCTCTCCCTTCCTTCCCTCCCTGCAGCACCTGAAGGGCAATGAGGGCAGTTCCATGGCTACTACTTTAATTCTGTAATAAAATGATGTTGGAGGAACAGATGCCATGGGCTAAATGTAGAGATGAATTCTACTTTCTATAGTGCTTCATTTATTGTAGTCTATCTCAGTGTGTAGTCCCTAGATGATTGGCATTTGAATTCACCTCTGGTGCTTGTTTAAATGCAGACACCTGGACCCCACCCCAGATCTACTGGAACTCAGGGAAACTCTCTGGAATCTGTAAGTTTTATAAGCTCTCCAGGTATTTCTTGTGCACACTGAAGTTCAAGAACCACTGTCCTAGATGGCCAAATGGACTTCACCATATGTACTGCAAAAAAGTATATAGGAGTCTTACATGAAGATGGTAAAATGAGAAGACATCAGAATCTCTTCTAGAGAATTTCTGCTAAAATATTTATGAAACTATCAAAAACTAAAAATATTCCTAGAAAGAGCAATAAATAGCATGAACCAAGTATGTGCCAGGCTATGTGACATTTTCACAGGTGTTTAACCTCAAAAACCTCAGTTTTTCATTTCTAAAATGGGATTATGATCTCTGCCTCATGAAGGGGTTGTGAGGCACCTAAAGAAGCTTGTGCAGCACATACATAGGTAGCACTTAAAAATCATTACCCTTCCCCACTCTTCCCACTAAGATTTTTCTCATTCTCTGCTTACTCCAGGCCAGGTAGGCAAGTCTGTCATTTGCTAACTCTGCACCACTGAGGTTTGAGCCCGTTCTTTACCAGTCAATTGGGTTTGGTATTATTGTAGACCCCTGAACGCAAAGTTTTAGGACATTAGTTTCAGTGAATCTATACTTTTGTCCTGATTCCCAGTGTTTACACAAATCTGCCCTGCCTCCCGCCTATCTCCCCAGGCCTTCCAGGAACCATAATTCAGGCACTTTTCCAACAGCAACTACTACTGAGGTCTGGAAAGCCCTGCTGATGCTTCCCGGTTCCTCACCTGTCAGTGGCCACTAGCCCAAGACGCACATTCACTGCTCCATCGCGTCTCCATCCTCTGACTCCTGGAGGGATTCTCTCGTGGTTCCCTTAGTTCCCATTCACGTCCCTGATGGCCACAAGTACTCTCTTTCTCATTCCAGAATTTGTCATAGCTTGGAACTTAGACCACTTTCACCTCTCCATTCTAATGGCATACAATGAGTAAAAACCCTCCCCTACCCTTCAGCCCTTCTCCAGGATTGCCCCACTACTTACACACTATCTTGCCTCCAGCTATGACTCAAGTTCCCTTCATATTCATTTAAGTCACAGACTAATTAAGTGAAGATTAATACCAAAAAACCAATGCCAGCACAGAAAGTGACAAAATGTTAAACTGTGTAAAATCTATACGCATCTAAGCAAGGAAAAAACAAAACAAAACAAGCACTTATTACAACTTATTGTAAAAAAAGCAAAAATCAGGTTATTATCATATTTTTTCTGTGTAAACATCAATTTTGAAAGATCACAGAGTGAGAACTGCATCTCTTTCAAAGAAAAATAAAAGTGAAACCCAAGAATTTTATATTCAACCAAGCTGGATATAAAAGGAATAGGACGTTATCTGATCTCCAATATCTCTGAAATATAGCCCTCAAGTGTCTGTTCTCTTAAAAAGTTATGTGTAAGAGAAATTTCCAATATTTAATTATCTTCTTCATTCATTTCCAATAGATTTTCAGGCATATGTTCCTATAGAAGACGGGACGGAGGGATGGCAATCACTTGGAGTTTCTGCTTTTCTTGGTTTTAGTGTCTTTTATTTCCCATATGTATACTTCAGAAAAAGGTTAAAAGTATGTCATCTAGTCATATTTTGGATAAACATTCAACTGATAATACAGTTAAATGGTATTTCTTAGAAGATTCTCCTTCACTCCATGAAAGCTAAATATGTAAAGCCAATCAAGATACAGAAATTATCTTATTGCCAATGTCCCCATTGAAATTTAGAGTCTAGAAGAGTAGCTAAGAAATGTCTTGGATATTGAGATTATTCTGATTGGGGAGGGTAGGGGGTGGCAGAGAGGGTAAAACTTCTATTGCATCTCCCTTTAGCGAAATTCCAATCACTGTCTTGTTTTCAGTTTAATGTAGGTGATCATAGACGTGGAATATGACTTTGAAAATGTTTTTTCCCTCTCTCTTGAATTTATTTATTCGACCAAAACAGATTATGCCAGGGACCATACTAAGTATAAAAGAAAAAACAGAGATAAGACTCAATCTCTACTCTCAAAGAAGTGAAATCAAGCAAAAACAATAAAAGCTAAAAGCTGGTTCTTTAGCTTATATAAAATTTTGTTTTGCACTAGCTCTTGGAAAATGCAACATAGAATTTTAGAGAAAATATAAGCTGTGCATATGAAGAAATGATACATAAGTCCAATTGACTTCCTCAGTTTTTTAATAATAGCTATCATTTATTGAGTATTTACTATATACTAGGTCCTATGCTAAGTACTTTAAAATTTTTATTTCATATAATCCTTACAGTATTCTTCCATTTTGCATAGGAAGGAGAGAGCTTTATCTTCATCATACAAATTAGGAAACTGAACTTAGAGAAGTTATCAATCATAAGTCACATAGTGGATGGCAAAAAGGAGTTCAACCTCAGCCTTTATGACTACAGAGTTGGTGGCTCTGGACCTCTCCGCTGTGATGTCCCTGCTGAATGTGGAAGAAAAATGTGACCTGTGTTATATACACAAAGTGCGATTAACTTGTATGCACAATCTTCTTCCCATGGAAGTCTTTTCCCATGCAGTGTGATCTTAATTGACTTTGGTTCCAATGATTGCAGGATGAGGCAGATTGAGGGGTCTGTTGTCATTTGAGCTGACGCAGAGGGTAAGGGAAAGGTGGAAATTTACAGCCCTTTACACATTGTGTTGAAAGTATATATCCATAATTAGAAGCCTTCCCTTTAGACTGTGATAGGACATAGGTGTGGCCTTCCTTATTTCTCCATTAGTGGAGCCTACATAGCATCGGAACAGCTGTTCAGTATCTGGTTTGGAAGGAACCATACAATAAGAAAGGCAGATATCCCAGACATACCCATGACATTTGTGAAGCCCCAGGCAAAATGTAAATGGAAACCTCCAGTTCATGGCCTGCTCTCTTGCTTTGCCCACACTCCCCCCATCTCAGGCCTACACCAAAAGGGGCCTTGAAACTTGTATATGGACACTCCAGCCTGTAAGTCCAAGGTCTGTCCACACCCCAGGCAAATAGACCCTCCTTAACCACTTCTTGGGTCTGGGCTGTGCCCTCAGGAGAATGGGCTAGGGAAAATGCTTGTGCAGCCCTAGAATAGGGCTTGGATCCAGTTGAGGACCTGTGTCTCAGATCATGGTCTGGAGAAGGTGTAGGTGAGCCTGGCTTTCCTTGGTGCCTTTGTCTCTTAGTCCTGCGGGAAGGGAAACCATATTCTGACTAAATAGGAGCCCTCCAAAATTCAGTGTCTAAAAGTGGTACTGGATCTTGCTAGGAGGAAATGAAAACTCAGACACATCATATACCTCATTTAGACTCAAAAAATTAGTGAGAAGATCTGGAATTTGAATCAATGACTTCTAGTGTTAAATCCAATACATTTTCCACTGTACTGGTTGTCCCATTGTGTTTCTTTAGGGAACAATAACGGATTATCTAGAATATTTTAAAGAAATAAATTCTCTCTTATTTTTTCTCTGCAGGTAAAGCCAGGTTCTCCCTCTGGACATCATCAAAATGTTCACATCAACTTTATAACCTCAGGACCTCCGACCTCTGAAGCAAAGAATGGGACTGATTGAACGATAGCAAATTTGTAAGGGCTTCTGTCTCCTGTGGAACAGGACTGTCACAAGTGATGCCTGTTGTGTTGAAAGAAAATTGAAGTTTTGTAAGAGCTGTAACCAGAGACTTCTTATCATAATAGGTCACTCATCCAAATAGGTTTCTAGTTTGGACTAGATTGTGGGAAATGAGCATTTTCTTTCTTAGCAGTTGCAAAGACCAAACCAAACACTAAGTTCTTACTATTTGTATCTCTGGGTTCTAACTAATTTTCTATTTAAAAATTAACTTCATTTAGTTAGGTTCTTTCATTTTAAACATAAAAAAGGCATGTTAAAATATGAGGAAGGATTAATACTAGTTTTTCATGTTCATTTTAATTCTCTTTGTGACTGAAGCCTTTAAATTTAAGAGGAAGATGGAGTTTCTTATGGGAACTGCATCTCAGGCTCTAGGCAAAAATTTGACGTGATTTATCCAACATAAAGGCAGTTTATTAGTGTGCCTTTTGATTCATAAGAAAATGTATGAAAATGGCAAAGATTAATTGTAGTAAAAACAGATAACATAAAATTTACCATCGTAACCATTTTTAAGTGTACAGTTCACTAGTACTAAGTGTATTCACAATGCTATGCAACAGATCACTACAATTTTTATCCTGCAAAACTGAAATTTTGTACCCATTGAAAAACAACTCCCCATTTCCCACTTCCTACACCCCCTGATGACTACCGTTCTACTTTCTGTAGCTTGACTACACTAGGTGCCTCTTGTAAGTGGAATCATACAGCATCTGTTTTTTCATGGCTGGATTATTTCACTTAGTATAATATCCTATGGGTTCTTCCATGTTGTAACATGGAAGAGGATTTTTCTTCATTTTAAAGGATGAATAATATTCTATTGTATGTGTACACCACATTTTCTTTATTCATTCATCCACCGATAGGCATTGGAGTTGCTTCTATCTTTTAGATATAGTGAATAACGCGGTTATGAACATGGGTATGCAAATATGTCTTTGTGTGTTTCTCCAGCATCTTTTATAACATGAAAGAGTCTGTAAGCACACAGAATTATGTATTTAAAGTATTCAAACTTAATGAAGGCTTACTTATAAATAGTTTGTATTTAGTTTAAGCCTCTTTTAAGCAGAAGCTCAATTTTTTTCCTTCCATGCTGATTAATAAGGCAGTTATTTTAGGTGAGTTTCCTCATTTGTATCTATTTTGATATTATTTATAAACTATTTGACAATGATTTTCCCTGATTACCTGAAATGCAATTTATTGGAAAGCAATTAGGATTTTTTTTTTATCACAAGGAACACACCTTTCAATCCTGTGTTCCATCTTTGTAGAATGTGTTCCTAAAAAATAAAATGTAGTTACACAGATAAAGTGTGTGTATATAAATACTTATCTTCTGTGTATTTCTAATTAAGTCTTTTATAGTCATTATTGCTAATAGTATTATTTCTATTCATTGACTATTTACCAGTCAGTACTATATTATGTCCATTGTATTTATTTTCTTTTTTAATCCTCACACAACTGGGAGAGAATTTTTTTAACAAGAGAAGAAAATTAAACTCAGAAAGTTTAAGTAAACTTATCCAAGGCTACTTAGCTAAGAAGTGGTTAAACTGGGATTTAAAGCCAGGCCTGCCTGATTCATCCTTAGCTACTTGCCTTTTATTTTTAAAATTCATCTAATGGAGATCAAATTTTTGTTTTCACTTTACTCATCAACCTATTTGAGATCTTAGTTGATTGTTTCAATGCAAGTGAAGAATGGATAATATTTATGTTATCAACCCTATGAAAGAAATGGCATTTCTCATGTAATTTTATATTCCCATATGTGTATTTATGATGCTTTGGGGAAACGACCTTTACTCTTACATCTGCGTTAAGTACCCATAATAGAATAAGGATGTTAAATGAATAAAGACAAAGTAGTAGGCTGATATTTGGGAAATACAGGTCTAGTCCTGTGAGCCTACTATGCACATTATATGTTGCTAACCACTATGTGATAAGCAAGCAACAGTCTCCAGGTCTGTGTGTGGGCTGGGGCTTGTGCTGGACTTGGACAGGTTTCTAGGTTTCCTGCAAATATTCCTGGCTGTGCCATAAATTCCAACGAGGTGAACTTAATTTCTTGGTCATTTTTCATCCCATTTTCAGCTCCTAAAGGCTAATTGGAAGCTCTTACGGAGGGTGCTGATCTTTCAGGCTTCCCTGTGCATGCAGTTCTGCTGCCATTCTGGAAGCACAAATCTCACCAGCTGAAGTAAGTCATTATTTCCTTAGGGAACCAAATCCAAATACCAAACCTTCTCTCCCAGCCTGTAATTAAATCTGGCGGGCAGGTCACCAGTGCCACTGGGTCAGGAAAGAGAAGAAAAAGAAGTGAAAGAAGTGGCATTTGTTTCTCGGCTAGCCCTGGTGCTTCTCTGAGACGTCGGCTCTGGCAACCGCACAGTGGAGTGCCTGTGCCCAGAATACTCGTGCTTGTTTGGGGTCTGCCAGCTGGCTCTGACATGGTTCTTTCCAATCAAGGTTGCTCACTCAGCTCTTGAGGCTGAAGCACATTGCTGGTGGTCTGTTGCTGCCCCAGATCTTTTTCCTAATTTACCAGCCCTGATTATATCTTAATGTTCATCAGAATCTCTTGGAGGGCTTGTTAAACGAAGATTCCTGGACCCCATTTTCAAGGATTTTGATTCAGTGGGGCTAGACTGGGGCCTGAGAATTTGTATTTCCTTTTCTGATTTATTCATTTATTTTTCTTGATTGACATATAAAAATATACAATTTTATATTTATTAAGTACAACATGATGTTTTGAAATATTATGCATTGTGGAATGGCTAAATTGAGTTAATTAACATATGTATGAACTCACATACTTATTTCTTCTGGTGAGGACACTTAATAATCACTTTTGCAGTGATTTTTAAGACTACAATACATTGTCATTAACTATAGTCACCTTGAAGTACAATAGAATGTTTGAACTTATTCCTCCTATCTAACAGAAATTTTGTATGCCTTGATCAACATCTCCCCAAATCACCCCTGCCAGCCCCTGATAACCATCATTCTACTCTCTACTTCTATGAGTTCAACTTTTTTAGATTCCACATATAAGTGGGATCACGCAATGTTTGTCTTTCTGCGCCGGGCTTATTTCACTTAACATAATGTCCTCCATGTTCATCGACGTTGTCACAAACAACATGATTTCCTTCTTTTAAAAGGCAAAATAGTATTCCATTGTGTATATGTACCACATTTTCTTCATCCATCTGTCCATTGATGGACACTTAGGTTAATTCTATATCTTGGCTATTGTGAATAATGCCACAATGAACATGAAAGTGCAGATATCTCAACAAATGGATTTTATTTCCTTTGGATATATACCCAGAAGTGGGATTGCTGGATCACATGGTAGTTCTATTTTTAAAGTTTTGAGGAACCCTCATACAGTTTTTCATAATGGCTGTACTGAGAATTTGCATTTCTAACGAACTCTCAGGTGATGCAGAAGTTGTTGGTACATTACCACAAAAGGCTACAGGTGATCAAAGGGTGATCCTTTTTTGTCTTATAACAGGTGCCCTGATAACAGAGTCTAATCTGAAAGTTAATCATGGCTATTATGTTAACTCCTCTGGTTATCACATTTGCATTCTTCTCCTTATCCTTATTGCTTACTTTCTATTTCTACCTTTCCTTCCTATTTATTGTATATGATTTTTATGGAAGAGGGGAGTATTTATTAAATTCGATAACTCAAATCAAGCAGGATTTTTTATTTATCCTATTAAGTAGTTATGCTTAAAGCTATCTACTTCAAGTTTTATTCAGTTGTAAAATATGAAGAACAAGTGGGACCCCAGGCAAAGGTAACAGAAGCGATCTATGGATAATATCTGCCCAATTGAATAAGAAATGTTGAACTTAATGAGATTCAGATTAGTGCTTCTTATAGTCAGGGTAGGGTCCAAATGCAGATTCTGCCTTCCGACAAAGAATTTCCCATATTCTGTCTCACCTGTGTTTGGTTTTAGTCCAAATGCCTGGGTGCTACCTCATTATGCCACTAGTTGGGCTTCTATCTGTTAGGCAGAAAGAAAAACAGAGAAAGTTAAAAGGATGTGGTTTGTCTCACCATGCCTTATCTCAAGGTTCATACACTTGAGTTTAGGGTATGGTGGGAGGAATAATGAGAATATGACTCAGATGCCCTGACAATATATTTTCCCCTGGTAAAACACAGACATATGTGTTGACCCGTCTGTCTTTCACTAGCCCTGCCTTACTACCAGATATCAAACTCCACTGCACAGAGCCCTGTATTTATATATTCATTCATTTACATCTATTGTTCTGTTGTTAGTATATCAGCACAGTTTCTCACAGGCTTCAACATAGTTAAGGCAGGCTATTTACTGTGTAATTAGTGATCCTAAAAGCTTTATCTCAAAAAAAAAAAAAAAAAAGAAAAAAAGCTTTATCTCCTGGCCAGACTCTCTCTCCCCAAAGAAAATTTAGTAGAATGCAATTGAGCAGAAGTAATGTTGTTTTAAAGATAATCTTAAATCCTCTATGATTTATAAGAAATTAAAAATAAAGCCTTTGTAAACATTAGCACTTTGCTAGTAATACATTTTTGTTACATATCTCACAGGTTATTGCAGCATACTAATATGACTGGACTCTTATTTGAGTCACTGACTTTGATTAATTGCTGGTCATCATCATCTTGGTGAAAACTTCCTTTCTACTGAGTATGGAATTTTTTGGTTTTCCATCTCTCATCTTCCTTCATTTCTCTGAAAATTACTACTCATATACATTGACCTTAAAAAAAAATAAAGTCTTAGAGAAGGTCCATTGATTCTTATGAGACAAGTTTGGAGAATAAGGATGATATATTCTTGGAGAATAACAAAGTATCATCAGAAAGTATGACTTTGAATAGGATCCATCATCACCATCCAGAGCTACTAATCTGCTGCCTCTCCTAAGCAATTTACTCTAAAGTGAAACAGAAAGAAAACTCATATGATTGAAAGAGGCATAAGATAGGCAAATATACATAAATATATCTATATCTATATCCATATCTGTACATATCTATCTCCAGAATGAGAGAGAGACAGAGAAAGATTGATTTTCAAGAGCAGCTGCTATTCTGGAAAGAATAATGAGAGTGAGTGAAAGCAATAGACAAAAGAGGATTTGAATAATATTTGCTACATATTAAAAATTAAATCTCTTTTGCTTTTTTTCAGACACTGTAGTGCAATTTAGAAGTGGTCCTAATTATTATTTATGCTCAAATTATTTCATTGAGTAAGATACCAGGCTAAGACTGCCAAAGGCTCTCCTGCTTTAAAAAGCTTAGAATCCCACTCTTTCAAGCAATACAATGAATACTTATTGTGAATTTGTTTATTTTATCCCTGCTGTGGTAGACTCTGCTGCAGGAAGTCAAAAAGAAATAAGAGTACAGTTCTGCTTGCAAAGTTCACAACCTGAAAAAGCCACAGGTTTGGGGAGAGAGAAACAAATATCTACAATATTAAGCAAAATGAAGGTACTTGCCAGAGTAGAGGCAAGAAGTGACAAGAAGCAGTCAACAGTGTAGGAGGAGAATCAATTAGTACCACTCATGCTAAGGCAAGGGAGGGTTTTAAGAAAGGGTAGGTAGCCAGTGGAGTCCAATACTTCAAACAGGTTGAAAGGGATAAGAACTCAGACCTCTGTAATTTGTAACCACAGGTCACTACTCTCCTTAAATACAGCAGTTTCAGAAACCAGTTGGGATTTAAATCCATTTGCAGTAGTTGAGAGTAAGCTGGTAGCGAGAAATGGAGACTACTCTTTTAATATTAATACATTAGATAGGAAAAGATGAAATGGTAGTTTTTGAAGATAATAGAGGAAAGATTTGCAGTCTAGGCAAGAGCTAAACATGTTTGTAGGCAAAGGGAAAGAGCCAGGAGAAGTAGAATTTGAAGATGAAAATGTTAGAAAAAAGCAAGTCCTGGAATTTGGAAATGCGAACATGGAGGAAAGGCAGGGGAGAGGAAAGCTCTTCTTTGTCAGAAATTAGGAGGGGCAGAGGTAGAAGGCAGGTAGAGACTAAAGAAAAACATAGATCCCAAGAGATTTGCGGTAGAAAGAAGGGATGGCGTATAAAGGCCTGAGTTCTCTAAGCAAAGTTGAAGTTAAGGCATCTGCTAGATCTACGGGTTTTCATAGAGGAATTCAGGTCTCTAAAAGTAATGAGTGATTCATCACACCCTTGCTGAGTAGTAGCAACAGCCCAGTGGAAGTCAGTGAGCATAAGCTTTTGATAAACCAGCACTTGGTTTCCTGAGATTGAGTGCAGACACAGAAGGCAATATGAGTTTCTTCTGGCTGGTGGCTGATGCAGGGTTCATGGCTACGCTGTGACCCACTGACAAAAAGTGGTCGTTGAGGATGAGATATCAATGAAGGCACCATGAGACCAGTGGATTAAGAGACTTCAAGTGTTCAAGAGAAAAATTTCAATGAGGATATATTACAGAACTGACCAGAGTGAAGGAAATGGACAGGCGATAGAATGAAAGGCTTTCAAACAGGGACTGTAAGAGTCCGAGAACTTTGAGGTGGAGCAGTGTCACTGCTATTGAGAGGGGAAAAGCACAGTGAGACCAAATGCAACAGTCAGCACCACGGACGATCAAGTCATTGACATTGATGACTAGGGATTGAAATGGAGAAAAGAATTGTGAGCTATGTACTGAAATAATTGAGGATAAAATAAAAAAAAAAAGAAAAGAAAACTAGAGAGACACTTGGCATGAAAAAACAATGAAAATGTGCCCCAAACGGAGGACTATAAATAATTCAGCAGTCTACCCCTGAACACACGCACTATAATGAGGAGAGTGGGAGAACATAGGGCCAAAAGATGGCTGTGATAAGGAGAGGTGGAAAATCACATAAGCAATAGCATCAAAGTCATGTTGGTCTTGACATGAGGGATGAACTAAGTATCATTCAGCCCTCTTCAAAATATAAAATTTTACATCAAAATATACTTTAGAAGAGGAGAAATAATTGAGGGATGATGACAGAAAAATTGTCTTGAGGCAGCAGTAGCTATAAATATAGCCCCTCTTGTGAGATCTGAGAGTAAAGAGAAAACTCATTCATTGTTGATTCAACAAATATTTATTGAGCACTGACTACGTGTCATGTGCTTGGAGGTATAACAATGAACAGGTCCACAGGAAAACAGACCTGGCCCCTGCCCTTGTGAGGCCCACGATCTAAAGTGGAAGCGGGGGAAAAACTTTCAATTCCTCAGGAAAAGTCTGGGAAGATCAGAGTGCAGTTGCTTCTTTGTGTGTTCTTTCTGTCAGTGAGTATTTATTAAGCCCTCATTGTGTGTCAAGCGCTCTTTTGAGTGTTTAGAATACATTGGTGGGCAAAATACAAATAGTTTCTGCTCTAGTAAAGCTTATAGTCTAGTGGGGGGAAGATGTTGATTAAGTAACTATAATTAGGAAGAGTCATAAATGTTTCAAAAAGAAAATTATCAGGCACAATAAGAACAAATAAAAACATTGGTCTCTCCAAGGAAATCAAGAAAGGTGTCCATGAAGAAGTCTAGATGTGAATGGTAAATAAGAGTTAGCTAGGCCGGGCACAGTGGCTCACGCCTGTAATCCTAGCACTCTGGGAGGCCGAGGCGGGAGGATTGTTTGAACTCAGGAGTTCGAGACCAGCCTGAGCAAGAGCGAGACCCCGTCTCTACTAAAAAAAATAGAAAGAAATTATCTGGACAACTAAAAATATATAGAAAAAATTAGCCGGGCATGGTGGCACATGCCTGTAGTCCCAGCTACTCGGGAGGCTGAGGCAGTAGGATCGCTTGAGCCCAGCAGTTTGAGGTTGCTGTGAGCTAGACTAATGCCATGGCACTCACTCTAACCAGGACAACAGAGTGAGACTCTGTCTCAAAAAAGAAGAAAAAAAAAGAGTTAGCTAGCAAGGAGGAGATGGGTAAAATGGTTGTGGTTAAGAACAGCATGTTCTAAGGCCCTGAGTAGGAACAGAAGAAAATCCAGTGTGGTGAGAGTACTGGGTCAGAAGGAGAGGGAGGCCAAAGGTAGAACAACAGAGGCAGACAAGCCAGATCTTGTGGGCCACTGAAAGCCATATTAAGAATTTTGTTTTTTATTCTAAGAGCAATGGGAAGGAATTGAATGATATTAAGCACATAAGTGGTGTGATCAAATATTACAGTTTTCTTTCTGCATGGGGAATAGATGCGATATATTATTAGGAGACCATTTAGGAGACATTACGGTAACGTATGTGAAATATGATAGCAGCTTGTCTAAGACGGAGAGAGTTGGCTGATCAGAGAAATATACACCGAGGACAACGGACAAGATTGGTTTTAGAGGTCCAGGAGAGAGCTGGCTTTTGAGAGTCTGGGAGGGGTCTACAAATTTTTTTCTGTTAAGGACCAGATAGTAAAGATTTTAAGCTTTGCAGGCTGTGTGGTTTCTGTTATAACCGTTGAACTCTGCCATTGCAGTGCACAGCAGCCATGGTCAATATGTAATGAGCGCGACTATGTTCCAATTAGACTTATGAGCAAGGAAATTGAATTTCACATAGTTTTTGTCATGAAATATTCTTCTTTTAATTTTTTTAACCATATAAGAATATTAAGACCTCTTAGCTTATCAGTCATATATAAACAAGCAAAGAGCTGGATTTGGACTGCAGGGCTGTAGTTTTTCAGCTTCTGGGTTAGAGCAGTGAGATGGAAGGTGTTGCTCTGTGCTGAAACACTGGAAGGGAACCGAGAAAATTCAAGGATCAAGAGATTTTATCGCAGAAAAACTAGGTTCCAAAAAGCTTACAAAAAAAACTGTTAAAACAGTGGATAGGGACAGATTATCTGTGAATGAATTATGATGGGAAAAAAGTAAATACAGTAATTGGAATTATTCAGTGGAAAAGGGACATGGAAATTAATTGGGATTGAAAAGTGGGATTTGGGGAATTTTCTGCTGATATGTTCTTAAGGACGTAGAAGTTAATGACTTCTGGCATAATGGGGTCCATAATGAAGATTTGGATATTAACTCCAGAATATTTTACTCGGTGATTAGTAAACTGTCATTGGTAATACAATTAGGTCTACCTCAGTTTAGGACTATTACCTTAGCTTGAACTGTTGATAGTTGGTAATTGGGAAATGATTTATGCATCTCTTGCTTCCACTTGGACAAACAACAGAGGCTGCAGTCTTGGATAATAGCGCCTCGTTCATTGATAAAAGTCATGAGTAGGGTATGATGAGGGATTTCAATTCCAGACTGAATCTTCCTTAGGGATTCATTAGCAAGCTGTGATAGAAATAGCAAAAGTAGAAGTCTTTTTTGCTTGAAATCTAAAGCAGGTTTTTGTCACTAATTTACTTTGTTTCTGTGGAAAGGCAAGAGAACTAATAAGTACCAAGTGTCTACTCTTTACCACGCATTCAAATACACGATTTTAATTAAATCCTCTGTGGCATCCCTAGCAAATAGATATTAGTATCTCCGTTCTGCAGAGGAGCACAAGTCTCAGGAAATTTAAGTAACTTGACCAAGTTTGCACAGTTACTAATACAGAATTCAAGCCTGGTTCTGTTTGACTCCCAAACTCATGCTCTTGTACAAAACCATACTGGTTCCTTGAGCATTAGTTTGCTCATCTGTAAAGAAGGGGAGTGCCACCAGATGATTTCAGATGTCCTTTTAGAATGTAATTTTAGATACACAGGGACATTATGGTCTTAGAGAGTAGAAGAAATGGAAATACGTCATGTGCCTTACTTACCTCCTGACACTATTTTCCTTCTAACTTAATGTTATACTCTGAAATGACAAGAGAAATGAACGTCAAAATCTAGTTATAGGAAAATACTACTTCAAATTTAGAACCAAAAAGTGTGTGAATTATTCAAATAGACAATATGAGTGCTGGGTATTCATCTTTCCATACTTTGCCAAAAAAGTTTTTAAAATAAAATAAAAATTACATAATGTGACAACAAACATGTCATGAAATATTGGATGAAAAACTTACTAATCACGTTTAAAACCTAACACATTTCTCTGAACTGACAAATGATGAAGCCTTTAGAAGTGATTCGTTTCTTTTACTCTGCTGCTTTTAATACAGAGCTTTGTACTTTGATTGAAAGCATTAGACTTGTCAAAATATTTCCCACACAATCACTGGGTAGGAGATGGAATAAAAGACAGAAAGAATGAATCAGGTATAATACTCATCTCCAATATGGGGTAACCAAGAGCAACGATATTCCAGGAAAATATCTACACTGAAGAGTGTTTCTAAACAGAATGGTGAACATAAAGTTAACTGGACTTGGAAGGCAATAATCCTTTTGGAAAATCTCTATATGGCCATTTACTAAATATTATAATGATACTTATTGTCATTTACATTGCTAATGTATGGGAAACTAATGTGGCATACAGTGGGGATGGTTAATGGGTGCAAAAATATAATTAGATAATTAGATAGAATGGATAATATTTGATAGCACAACAAAGTGACTATAGTCAACAGTAAGTTAGGGTATACTTTAAAATAACTAAAAGAGTGGAACTGGAATGTTCCTAACACAAAAAAAATGATAAATGCTTGAGGTGATGAATACCCCAAGTACCCTGATTTGATTGTTATACATTGTCTCAAAATATCACATGTACCCTATAAATATATACAACTATTATGTACCTATAATAATTAAAAATGAAAAATTTTTAAGAAGAATATGCCCCACATATCACAAAGAATGTGATCAAAGAAGGGGAATATAGGTTTTATATTTGAAGAAAGAAAAAAGAGAGAGAGGAGGAAGGGAGCGAAAGGAACTTTTTGCCATCCTCTGAGTTGTTTTCAAAGGCTTGGGTTTTCTTCTTTATTACCAGTTGAATCTTGGCTTTGTACGTTGAATTGCTTGTCTTAAACCAATAAGGGTCTTACAATGAGTTGTTGTTATTGTGGTTGTTTTATAAAAGGGGGCATTTTTATTTTCCTTTTTCCATTATTTTGAATCCGTATCTATTAGGAGTTTAGGTCAATCAAGAGATCTGACAGAAAACTCTGATAGCGCTATGCTCCCAACTGCAAGTTTCTTTTCTTTTTTTTTTTTAATTTCAGAATTTTACAGGGGTACGCATGTTTTGGTTACATAATTTGCTTTTGTATGGTTTGAGTTGAAGTTATAAGTGTGTCCTTCAGTCAGTTAGTGTGCATTGTACCCATTAGGTGTGAATTTACCCATTCCCTACTCCGCCTTCCCACCTACTTGATTTCCCTTGAATTATGTGCACGTTAAGTGTTGATCAATTAGTTCCAATTTAGTATTGAGTACATGTGGTGTTTGTTTTTCCATTCTTGCAATACTCCACTAGGAATAATGGCCTCTACTTCCATCTAGTTGTTATAAAAGATACTAGATCACCATTTTTTTTTTTTTATGGCTGAGCAGAACTCCATGGTATATATATACCACATTTTATTAATCCACTCATGTACTGATGGGCACTTGAGTTGATTCCACATCTTTGCAATTGTGAATTAGGCTTCTAGAAACATTTGAGTGTAAGTGTCTTTTTTATAAAGTATCTTTTTTTCCTTTGGGTAAATATCTAGTAGTGGGATTGCTGGATCAAATGGTAGTTCTACTTGTAGATCTTTGAGATATCTCCATACTACTTTCTATAGTGGTTGCACCAGTTTGTAATCCCAACAAGAGTGTATAAGTGCACCTTTCTGGCTGGGCATGATGGCTCATGCCTGTAGTCCTAGCACTCTGGGAGGCCGAGGTGGGCAGATCATTTGAGCTCAGGAGTTCGAGACCAGGCTGAGCAAGAGCAAGACCCTGTTTCTACTGAAAAAAAAATAGAAAAAAATTAGCTGTGCAATGTAAAATACATAGGAAAAATTAGCCAGGCACAGTGGTGCATGCCTGTAGTCCCAGCTACTCGGGAGGCTGAGGCAGGAGGATTGCCTGAGTCCAGGAGTTTGAGATTGCTGTGAGCTAGACTGACACCACGGCACTCTAGCCCAGGCAACGGAGTGACATTCTGTCCCCCAAAAATAAATAAATAAATAAATAAATAAATGCAACATTTAAAAAAAAAAAAGTGTACCTTTCTCTCTGCATCCTCACCAGTATCTGTTGCTTTGGGATTTTTTGATAAAAGCCATCCTCACTGGAGTTAGGTGACCATATGACCCCCTCAATAGATGCAGAAAAAGCATTTGACAAAATTCAGCACCCTCTTATGAAAGAACTCTTAACAAAATAGGCATAGATGGGACATACCTTAAAATTATTAAAGCCATATATGAAAAACTGACAGCCAACATCGTACTGAATGGGGAAAAATTGAAAGCATTCCCACTCAGAACTGGAATCAGACAAGGTTGCCCTCTGTCACCACTTCTATTCAACATAGTGCTGGAAGTCCTTGCCAGAGCAATCAGACAAGAGAAGGAAATCGAGGGTATCCAAATGGGGAAAGAAGAGGTCAAATTATCACTCTTTACTGATGATATGATATTATATCTAGAAAACCCCAAAGATTCAACCAAGAGACTCCTGGAATTTATAATGAATTCAGCAAAGTCTCAGGCTACAAAATCAATGCACACAAATCAGTGGCTTTCATATACACCAGTATCAGTCAAGCTGAGAATCAAATCAAAGATGCAATACCTTTCATAATAGCATTGAAGAAAATAAAATACATAAGAATATATTTAACTAAGGAGGTGAGAGACCTATACAGGGAGAACTATGAAACACTGAGAAAAGAAATTTCAGAGGATATAAACAGATGGAAAAACATATCATGCTCATGGACTGACAGAATCAACATTGTTCAAATGTCTATACTACTTAAAGTGATTTACAGATTCAATGCAATCCCCATTAAAATACCAACGTTATTTCTTGCAGGCATCAAAGGAATAGTTCTATGCTTTGTGTAGAACCAGAAAAGACCCTGGATAGCTAAAGCAATTTTATGTAATAAGAGTAAATCGGAAGGCATCACTTTACCAGACTTCAAGCTATGCTACAAGGCTATAGTAACCAAAACAGCATGGTACTGGCACAAAAACAGAGATATAGATCTATGGGTCAGAACAGAGAACACGGACCTGAATCCATCCTCATATTACCATCTGATCTTCAACAAAACAGACAAAAACATACACTGGGGTAAAGAATCCCTATTCAATAAATAGTGCTGGGAAAATTGGATAGCCACATGCAGAAGACTGAAACAGGATCTGCACCTCTCACCTCTCACAAAAATTAATTTATGACACATAACAAACTTAAACCTAAGCCATGAAACTATAAGAATTCTAGAAGAAAATGTTGGAAAACTCTTCTTGATATTGGCCTAGGCAAAAATTTATGAAGAAAACCCCAAAATCAATCACAGCAACAACAAAAATAAATCAATGGGACCTAATCAAATCAAAAAGCTTCTGTACAGCCAAGGACACAATAAATAGAGCAAACAGAAAACCTACAGAATGGGAGAAAATATTTGCATGCTATACATCAGATAAAGGGCTGACAACCAGAATCTACAAAGAACTCAAGCAAATCAGCAAGGAAAAAATCAAACAGCCCCATTTAAAAGTGGGCAAAGGACATGAACAGAACTTTTCAAAAGAAGATAGACTTATGGCCAACAAACATGAAAAAATACTCAACGTCTCTTGGCCAGGTGTGGTGGCTCATACCTGTAATCCTAGCACTCTGGGAGGCTGAGGTGGGAGGATAGCTTGAGCTCAGGAGTTCAAGACCAGCCTGAGTAAGAGCGAGATGCCATCTCTACTAAAAATAGAAAAGTTATCCAGGTGTGGTGGTGCATGCCTGTAGTCCCAGCTACTCTGGAGGCTGAGGCAGAGGATCCCTCGAGCGCAAGAGTTTGAGGTTGCAGTGAGCTATGAGCCGCACTCTACCCAGGGGGCAGAGCAAGACTCTGCCTCCAAAAAAATAAAAAATTTAAAAAGATAAAAAATTTTAAAGAATGCTCAATGTCTCTAATCATCAAGGAAATGAAAATTAAAACCACAATGAGATACCAACTGTGAGTTTATACGTAAGTATTCTCATACATTTCATTGTGTTTCCAGAACGTATCGCAGGGTCACTCTTCAATTACTACTACGTTTTGGAGCTAAGCAACATTTAAGAGCATTATTTTATTATATTTGAAACAGAACAAAACAAAATATAACACATTTGGATATTTTAATAAAAAATATTTGAAGTCTAACATAACACATAAAAATATAAGGAGGAAATGTTTTATTCTCTTTTCTGCTGTAAGTAAGCTAAAGATTGTAAATTGTCACTGATGATATTTAAACAGATATTTGAGGCTGGGAATGGTGGCTCATGACTTTAATCCCAGTACTTTGGAAGGTGGAGGCAGAGGATTGCTTGAGGCCAGAAATTTGAGACTGACCTGGACAACACAGCAAGACCTCATCTTTACAAAAGAAAAGAAGAAAGAAGGGAAGGAAAGAAGGGAAAGAAGGAAGGAAGGAAGGAAGGAAGGAAGGAAGGAAGGAAGGAAGGAAGGAAGGAAGGAAGATTAGCCAGGCATAGTGGTACATACCTGTAGTCCCAGCTACTCAGGAGGCTGAGGCAGGAAGGAGGATCACTTGAGCCCAGGAGTTCGAAGATGCAGTGAGCTATGATTCTACCACTGTACTTCAGCCTGGGCAACAAAGCAAGACCCTGTATCTACAAAAACAAAACAAAACAAAATAAAACAAAACAAAAACACAACCAAAAATCCCCAGATATTTAAGCAGATATTTTGTTTACATCTTAAAAACATCCAAATGACTCAGCTAATTCTTATTCATACTCAAAAATAGTATTCTGTTGCAAAGTATAAGAGCGTAATTTGTTAAATTCCCCTGTCCCACAGCCTGCCAAGCCATTCATTGAAGACCAGACTTGCCTAAACCCGCAGAAGGTAAGAAGATTCCACTTGGCTGTACAGGGGAGCTGAATGCTTCTGGTTGGATATGAAGAGAGGGGCACAGTTACATGCACAGCTTTTTTGACTTTTAATTCTCCCTGACATATCTGGGATATACAGCTTTCTTAACCTGTATGAAAACTTGACTGCTGGATAGTACCTGAGAGACTATTAAATAAATATTTTCTGCACTTTTAATTTATTATGCTTCAAGTTAATTTATCTTTCATAGAAAAGGAGAGGTCAAATTAGCTGCAGAGGGTGGAAATGAGTCTAAATCCCTGAATATTGTAAGGATGTGCACAAGAGAGTAATAATTATGACTTATTCTCTTTCATGCTTACTTGCTTAGTCAGTTGTGATTAAACCTTAAGTCACCATGGAACACAGTTATTGTAAATATCGAAGATAAATATACTAATCTAAACACTGAATAAAGCATGAATCGCTGAGTGATTTTGATCCAAAAGGCAAGGTATAACTCATCTCTTCCTTTCCCTTGAGTAAATGACCTGAATACCATGCTGCACCCACCTTAAGATTAAATCCAAAGTATGTCATCCAACTTATCCATCTTTTCTATCAAGTCATCCAATTTGTATTTTTTGGATAAATCTTGTGATTTTTTTCAAAGTGGGCCAGAGCAAATCTTGAAGTGTTGCATCTTTGTGACACCAGCAAAAAATGTTATATTTAGGTTGTGGGTTTTTTCTTTTTAATCATCTAAGTAGGTAATGTAAGTGAAACAACTGGAAATTGTCTGGCAATTATTTTTCTTGATAATACATGAAGACTTGTTTCAGTTTGCAAAAGCAATTCAGACTTTTCTAATGGCTCAGAAAAAATTTTTCAGTTTAGTGGTTTTCCAAGCAAAACAGTGTTTATAAAAAATCCTTTAAAAGTCTAGCACACAAGCAAATATTTTTAAATGAAAGCATTTTTCTCTATTATTTTTCTTCTAATGGTAATAGTTTCCATGGCTTCTTTGAAACATCCCGGGAGTTAAATATGAGTGATATAAGGCAAAATTGTGATTACTGAGGATAAGATGACATTACAAAGGAGTATATTAACATTGATCTTGAATTTATTCCCAGATTTTCAGTTCTGTAGAAGAGTTCTATGTATAAATGTCCACATGTAGTGCTTTATTTCATCACTTTTTTTTTTCATTTCTCCTAAAATAAACATAAATACTGCTGGGAAAGAGAGGTCAACCATTTTTTAATATAATCAAGAGTTAATAGAACAGAATAAAATTTATATTTTATAATGCTCTAAAGTTGAAGCCAAAAGTTTCTTCTCCTCTACAATCAAGTAGGCATATTTTTTATTGTCTTGATCAAAATATTAATTTGAACAAGATCATTTTTACCAAATCTATATTCTTATAATTCTTTAAAAGTCTGATTATTTTAAATGTATGGAAAAATTTTGCCTTTCCTCTTTTTTTTTATTTTTTTGCAAAAAAAAAAGCCCACAAAAATTAGAAAAGAAAATGAAAGGAAACTTTATGTATATACCCTCTCATTATAAACTTTTGGTGTTACAAAACATAGTGTTGCCAGAATAAATCATAAATAATTTGTATTTCCCTGGGTTAGAAGAACTAGATATATACATTACTAGAGTGAAGTTTTTTGTTCTGAATTAATCCTCTTTAAAAACAACTTTATCATGAACTTCAACACAAAATTAAACTTCAAAATTTTAATAAGTGAACAATATCATGGTTACACAGTGCTTTAAAATGTACACATTGGTTTTGTGTATTAATATATGCATCCATTTTAAATGCATGCTGCTGTTTTTCTTATTCAAGTGGATATCTGCTTTGGACTTTTCTAACTTTTATAAGAATGTGGAAAAGAACCATTATTTTGTCTGGTAAATAAAGAAGTTACATTCTGTAGTGATATGGGGGGCTGGAGAAGTTTCTTTTTAACTAGTGCAGCCTTTTCTAACAGAATTTGGACTTTTCTTTCTGTAGATGTCAGTCTGATAGGCACAAAGACCACAAAGCATACAGGCTCACCTGGGTCTTGGAAATCTGAAAGACTGTCCTAGGAATGCGGTCAGCATCGAGATGATAGCATTCTCCTTTGGACAGTTACTGTTTTCATTCCTGGGAAACCGGTAGTACCAGGCTGAGGATTCTCTGTGGAGCATTCTGTAGCCGGGGAACTGATTCCAGCCCTGAAAGCAATTGTCTTTGAACTTTCTGTTTGTGTACTTCTAAAAGGAATTTGAAAATCTCTATAACCTCTTGCAACAGTTTAAGGTGACATTTAAAATTTTCCAAAATGTAAATAATTGCAGATTATGTAATTTCCAACTTATTTTAAATATTAATTTTTAAAATTATTTTTAAATTGGTTAAAATTTTTACGTGATTTTTAAATGCGTCCTATGGAATTTAGATACCAAAGTGATTTAATTGCCTATTATCAATCATCTAAAAAAACAGCAATTCATAAGTGACCTGTTCTTTAACAACTGAAAATTTTGTATCTTCCCTATATGTTTAAACCCATTTTTAAATTTCCCTTCCTCATGAGGTTTTATCCTAATTTTATATTATGTTATTTTATTCATTACAGTCTTCTACTGAAAACTCTATTGCACTTCTTTGCAGACAAAATATAAAGTAAATTTAATTTTTAAATTTCCTAAGAGGCTCTAAATATTAAAAAACATTTCTCCTGAGTAATATTACAATTATTAGTAGTAAATAATTTAGCAAAATAGATTATATTATTGAATTGTGTTTAATATAATTATACTGAAATATTAAAACATTGATAAATATATATTAAATTAAAAGCAATGAAAAGTATCTCTTAATGAGATGACTGGGACTGGGTTTTTCCCCACAGACCTATATATGAATGTTAGTTACTTATAGAATGAGTTAGAGTTTAGTGTTAATTCTATTCTTGTTTGTCATTTTAATTGAGGTAAATGCAAAAACAAACAACAAAAAACCTCTTATTTGTAGATGGGAATGGAAGGACTTTTATTATAGTTATGACACGTAATTCTGGGACCTTTGTATGACTTTTGTGCCAAAAATTACATATTGATCTATAATACATAAATATTTTTAAAGATCTATCAGCTGAAAATGTGTTTAATCCTTTGTTTTTGTGGAAAGCAAAGAATTAGACAACTCCCCCTGCCCCAGGACTTGTTGTACAGACGTGAAACTCTTCCCTCTTCCACAGCTGGCATGGTATAGTATTGTCATTTATCCATATGTTTAGTGTCACTGCTGAAGTGTTTTCACTCCAGGGCAGTGCATCACAATAACATTCCGGGTGGATGGAAAGTGTGACTTCTTTGTAACTGTAGACTCTTTTTTAGGAAAGAATTCATGGGAAAAGTGTGAATCTGAAAACATCCTTAACGCTATCCATACCCTTGGAAACACTTTGTGAACCCCCATATGAGTACTTTTGTTGAGATCCATTGTCTTGAAGCATCTGTGCTACCTTGGTAGCCTAAGAGTTATTAAAGAACAAATAAATAGGAAGAGGGACTGTTTTCATTGTGTTGTTACTAATGGTTTTTCTATAATATTTTAGTTAGTGATTATTTCTTGCAGCCCTGCCAAATAGGTAACTAACATATATAACCAGTGTAATACAGTAAGAAAGGCCTGAACTATGCCCAAAGCATAGTTTTAACTATTAGCTCTATTCCTAACTGTTGTATGTCTCTGGAAAACATCACTGCACTTTTCTGGGCCTAGGTTACTCATTTGAAGGCTGGTCTCGGACAGTGTTTCCCCAAGCTAAATGGGATGATTTTAGGTTGTACATGTACAAACTTGATTTGTTATGCATTTCTTTTATCATTTATCAGGAAAAAATAGTCTGCTGAATCTATGATCCTTGAATATAGTTTTTTAAAAAGTATCTAAGGAGGGTATTTTAGTGTTTTTTAAAAAAGAGAATCCACATAGAAAAAATATTAAATAACTAGGTATGCTAAAGTCCATGTATGGGAATTCATGAAGTTTGAGAAATACGGGAGTAGTTAACAATTTCTATGGTTCCATCAAGTACAGCACTATATGATTTTATAAAAAACAGTTGGAAGAAAAAACAAGGAGAGAGGAAACAAGGAAGGAAGAGGGAAAGGAGTGGAGAAAGAATTTTAAGAAGGATATGTATTTCTAGGTAGGCTTGTAAAATGCCATAGTCATGGATGGCAAATATCAACCCACATAAGAAACTCCAAAAGGCAAGTTCAGGCAAATTATTCAGTTAAACATTCATGGGTAGATGTTTTAAAGGCAGAATCCCAATTATGCAAATCAGGCTTTCTTAACCCTCTGAACATGAGCTAAAGATCTTCACCATGTCTACAGAGCCAAGTGATGTGGAAATTTGATGTATTAAATATGAAATTCCGATTTCAAATCAAAAGTTTAGTTTATTATATCTCAAACAAGAAGCAGTACAATTAATCAAAGTATGTGCCTAAACTGTGGCATAGGTTTGCCATCTTAACGGTAGCTTGTTTATGTTGGCAGCAAAGAAACCTGGAGAGCAAGTGGCAATGAAATCATGAAAGATGTTTTCCACAGCTTGTTGAGAATTGAATAGTTTTCCTTGTAAAAAGTTGTCTAGAGCCTGGAAGAAGTGTTAGTCAGTTGGTGCAAGGTCTGATGAATAAGGTAGATGACAGAGAGTTTCCAAGTCCAGCTTCTGTAGTTTGAGCAGCATTGTTTGTGCAATATGTGGTCAAGCATTACCTTGTAAGAGCATTGGCCTGTCTCTATTGACCTATCTCAGCTGCTTAATCACAAGATCCTCATCATTTTGTCCAAATGGTTGCAGAAGACATCCACCATAATTGATTGACCAGTTTTCATGAAGCTATAGTGGATAATACCAGGGCTGGACCACCGAATAGACACCATTAGCTTTTTTAAATGAATATTATGTTTTGGACTGTGTTTGGGCACTTCATCTTTATCGAACCATTATGCCAAATGTTTGTGATTATCGAAAGGAATACATTTTTAATCACACGTAGCAATATGGTATAGAAATGGTTCACCTTTATGCCGTGATGGCAAAGAAAGGCAAGCTTTGAGACAAATTCTCTTCTTACACTCATTTAATTCATGCGGGACCCATCTATCCAGTTTCTTTACCTTGCAGATCTGTTTCAATGGTCCAATATTGTTGGAATAATAACATCAACCCTTGCTGCCAATTCACACTTAGGTTGAGATGGATTCACTTCCACTACATCTTTCAGCTCATCATTATCTACCTTGGTCTCAGGTCACCCACGTGGCTCATTTTCAATATTAAAATCACTAGAATGGAACTTCTCAAACCATTGACATACTGTGCGTTCATTAGCCACATCCTTCCCAAACACTTTGTTGATATTTCCAGCTGTCTGCGCTCCGTTGGTTCCATGATGGAACTCGTATTCGAAAATAACATGGATTTTTTTACTTACCTGTAGTTTCACAAAAATTGCTCTAAAACCAAGTTTGAAAGATAATCACAAGCCAAACCATGCACTTGAAAGAATGAGGATGTACCTTCACAATAAAAATAAAACAAGAAGTGTCAAAGTGAAATGTCATAGATACCAACTGTCAAACTTAGTATTTAAGGAAACTGGACATTTCATACTTAATAACCTAAAATAATTATCCAAGCAAGGCAGGCAAATAAAACTTACTACAAAACTTGGAGGACTGAGTTACATGCCTACATAGGCTATTTTTACTGATCAAATTATCCAAGCAATCTAATAACTCCTTGTCACATTGACTATGGTGCCACAGCCAATCCCAATGCCAAACTTTTAGTTAGAACAGCTTATTGAGAATAAATGCTAAAGGTTATCCAATTATTTAGAGAGAAAGAATAGATTGAATTAATGGGTATTAATATGAGCAGTATTCTAAGTCTTGTACATCTAGGGTATGTATAAATGCATCTATCTAGTAATATGAAGACATTTTTAGCTTAATTTTTTTCTGTTGTTATGTTCAAGTTGCCTGAATTTTTTTAGTAAGATATTAAGAGTGAAATCTAACTTTCCCTTCTTCACCCCTGTATCCTTCTTTAAGAGTCAATAAAATGAAAATTGTTCGGTCAAATAGAAACCTTTAATATGTACACACACATATGCACACATATACACATGCATACAAACAAATGACACAGGCACACATTTTTTTTCTTTAAATTCCATTATATTGGCATTTATTCAGTATTTGAAATGCTGTTTTATTTTATTTTTTTTTATTTCAGCATATTACAGGGGTACAGATGTTTAGGTTATGTATGCTGCCCTTGCCCCACCCCCCCAAGTCTGAGTTTCAAATATGTCCATCCTTCGGGTGGTGCCCATTGCACTCTTTGTATATGCATATACCTGTCCCCTCTTCCCTCCTCCTCCCTCCCCCCTCCCCTTCCCAAGATCCAATAGATGTTATCCTTATATGTACACTTATGTGTTGATCAGTTAATACCAATTTGATGGTGAGTACACGTGCTTGTCTTTCCATTCTTGGGATACCTCACTTAGTAGGATGAGTTCCAGCTCTATCCAGGAGTATAAAAGAGGTGCTATATCACCATTGTTTCTTAAAGCTGAATAGTACTCCATGGTATACATATACCACATTTTATTAATCCACTCATGTATTGATGGACACTTGGGTTGTTTCCACATCATTGCAATTGTGAATTGTGCTGCTATAAACATTTGGGTGCAGGTGTCTTTCTTACACAGTATCATTTGTTCTTTTGGGTAGATGCCCAGTAATGGGATTGCTGGATCAAATGGCAATTCTAATTGTATCTCTTTAAGGTATCTCCATATTGCTTTCCACAGAGGTTGCACTAGTTTGCAGTCCCACCAACAGTGCATGAGTGTTCCTGTCTCACCGCATCCATGCCAACATTTATTGTTTTGGGACTTTTTAATGAAGGCCATTCTCGCTGGAGATAAGTGATATCTCATTGTGGTTTTAATTTGCATTTCCCTGATGATTAGAGATGTTGAGCATTTTTTCATATGTTTTTTGGCCATTATTCTGTCTTCTTTTGAGAAGTTTCTGTTCATGTCCTTTTCCCACTTTTTGATAGAGTTGTTTGATTTTTTCTTGTTGATTTTCCCAAGTTCTAAGTAGATTCTGGTTATCAGCCCTTTATCGGATTTGTAACATGCAAAAATTTTCTCCCGTTCTGTAGGTTGTCTGTTTGCTCTTGTGACAGTTTCTTTGGCTGTGCAGAAGCTTTTTAATTTGATCAGGTCCCATTTATTTATTTTGGTTGTTGCTGTGATTGCCTTTGGGGTCTTCTTCATAAATTCTTTGCCTAGGCCAATGTCTAGAAGAGTATTTCCAACATCTTCCTCTACAATTCTAATGGTTTCATCTAATGGTTTCACTCCTTAGGTTTAAATCTGTTACCCAGCATGAGTTGATTTTTGTGAGAGGTGAAAGGTGTGGATCCTGGTTCAGTCTTCTACATGTGGCTATCCAGTTTTTCCAGCACCATTTATTGAATAAGGATTCTTTTCCCCAGTGTATGTTTTTGTCTGCTTTGTCAAAGATTAGGTGGCTATATGAGGATGGTTTTATATCTGGGTTCTCAGTTCTGTTCCACTGGTCAATG
>RJWJ010020444.1:0-29068 GCA_004363605.1 Indri indri | reverse complement strand
TTTTTCTTTAAGTTGACTCACTTTACAAATGCTTTTGAAAAGTGGCACATCAGCATTTTCAGTGGAAAACCCGCACGCGTACAATAAATACAAGGTAATGGAAGGAAGGAAGGAGGGAAGGAAGGAAGGAAGGAAGAAAGAAATCGTTCTTTTAAAATCTAACTAGGCAAGATTCCCAAAAAAGGGCTGTTTTCCTTCTGCGAGTTACTTAAAAGACAAATAGATTGTGATTAAAATATTTTAATAATATATTGACACCAAGTTGACCTTTCTTTCTGATGCAATGAATATAATTTAACAATAGTACAAGGCAGGCTGGGTGTGGTGGCGTGCACCAGTAGTCCCAGCCACTGGGGAGGTGGAGGCAGGAGGATCGCTTGATGCCACTGAGCTCCCGCCTGGGTGACAGAGTGAGACTCCATCGCAAAAAAAAAAAAATAAAAATAAAATTAAAAATTAAAAAATAAAACCCACACCACAGTCGTACATTTGTTAAAAATAATAATAATAAAATAATAGTACATGAATTATCTATCATGTTGGGAAAGTGAAATAGATCACATGTATGACCAGTGATGCATCATCAAGATTCAGCAAACAGTACCCTCCACAATAAATTAATTAGTGAAATTGGGCTCAAAGTTGTGGTATTTCAGAGGCAAAAGAGACCACAGAGAAAACATAATAATAATAACAATCACAAAACACTCATTCACCTATTAGTCTGTGCCAGGCATTATTCCCAGAGAGCTCACTTGATCAGTGTTCATTCAATTTCCACAATGACCGTAGCACTACGGAGTATTATTATCCCCAGTCTACAGCTCAGGAAACTGAGGTAACGATACACCAGTCCCAGCCTCTTAATTTGCATAAGAAGTGGAGTTTCCTGGTTTGTTAAGTGAGCCGATCGGTGTACATCCGGACTAAAATCTTGTGGTCCTTTGCTATTCCTGCACGCACGCACTGGGGACGTTGCTCCGTGTTGCCACTGGGTGGCGACAGAAACCAAGCTATGTCGTCTTCATTGTCACGACCACAGGCTCTGCAATCAGATTGGGTTTGAATTGCGGTTTTGCAGTTTTCTGGCTGTGTGTCCTTGGGCAAGTTTGTAACCACCGGTGCCTCTGTTTTCTCATTTACCAAGTGGGGATAATGATGATCCTGAACTCGTAAGTCCTGCCGTGAAGATTCGGTGAGTTAATGCACGTAAAGTGCTTAGAACAGAGACCGTCATAAAGTAAATGTTCCCTAGTTGGGCACGCAGAATTCTAAGGTGTATCCCACGATTCCCGCCCCCTGGTGTAGGCGCCTGTAAAATCCCCAGGACTGCGAATGATTCAGTTCGCTCCTCTGATTGGGTTAAGCAAACGGCACAGGTGACTTTGAGAAAGGGGCTCATCCTCAGTGGGCCCGACCCAATCATGGGCCCTGTGAAAGGGACTGTCCCTTCCCGCGGTGGAACAGAGCTGAAGCATGAGGGAGGGTTTGACACAGGAGAAGTTTTCTGTTGCCAGCTTTGAAAACGAAGCGGGCCAGGTGGCAAGGCCCTGACAGCCACCTCTACAAGTGGAGAGTGATCCACGCCAGCAACCAGCAACGATCAAATTCCGCCAACGAGCTGAATGACCTGGAAGACCCTGTGCTCCAGATGAGAACGCAGCCCCGGCCTGTGTCTTCATCTCAGCCTGGCAGCACCGGAGCAGACAACCCGACCACGCTGCGTCTAGACTTGTGATCTACAAACTGTGAGCAAACGCATGAGTGCTGCTTTAAGCTTATAACTCTGTGGCAATTTGTAAAGCAGCAGTAGAAAATGAATACGCCTGGTCATAACACTGCTTAGTAGAGCTGCATTCTCAGGTATGGGCTGAGCTTTAAGAAGGCAGATCTGGAGTAGAAGAAATACATCCTGAACAACCAGGCCTGGTGAAGCCCCCAGACCCATCGGTCTGATAAAACTGCTTTCCTCCCACCAGCTGTCGGTGAAACACCGAGCCACCCCTTCCCAGGAGCAGCAAGGAGGACAGGGGCCACCCCCAATGAGACCCTGACTTCCTTTGCCCGCAGGAGGCTTCTGGTGATCAAGCTCTGGGTAGAAGTCGTGCCCTGAGATAAATTTGTAGCTCTGTAAATTATTTTGGAAGAACTTCACTCTTTATTGTGGGTGAGTTACACATCTGCAAACATATGTTTCTCCACTTACTCAAGTCATCTTTTAAGAAGTGCCGTAAGAGTCTTGTCTTGTTTACCTTTTGTCGCTCAAATATTTGTGGAATGAATAAATGAATGAGTATAAACAAATGAATGAGCCTTACAGCGTCACTTACAGCTTTATATTTGCATACCAACAAGCTCCTCTTCACTCCTTATTCTCAGCGTTATCACCTGGGAGCATCAGGAACAGGTGGATCCAGCCACAGAAGGCTGTTGGATTCCTACAGCCCCACCTCAACTCACAGACAAGCGAAAGCCCAGACCCCTCGCCTTACGACCAGTCAATGCAGTGTTTCTGACAGGCGTAAGACACAAAGTGACGTGATTGCAAACATGACATGGGGCAAAACAGATGAGCTAATACATAAGACCAGACTGCCTGTGTTCGGATCTTGGCTGTGTCTTTCACCACTGGCCAACAGCCAGCGAGGGACCGAATTGGCTAAGGGTAAATTACTTAATCTCCTTATCTGTCAAATAGTTTAAACATGAAATCTACTTTGTAGGGTTTTGGAAGGATTCAATATATTAACTCAGTTTATGAAAAGTGTTTAGAATAGGCTGAGAACTATATAAGTGTTAAATGTTATTACTGACACTAACTGACCAAGAAGTGGGGAATTTGGGCAGGGAGAACAGCAATACCCAGGAATTTTAGCAGCCACATGCCTTTTTTTTTTTTTTTTTAATTTTGGAGACAGAGTCTCAGAGTCTGGCTCTGCCACCCAGCAGGCTGGAAGGCAGTGGTGTGATCATAGGTCTCTGCAGCCCAGAACTCCTGGGCTCAAGTGATTCTCCCACCTCAGCCTCTCGATCCTGAGTAGCTGAGACTACAGGCATGCACGCCACCATGACTGGCTATTTTTTTTTTTTTTAGAGATGGGGTCTCACTATGTTGCCCAGGCTGGTCTTGAACTCAAGTGGTCCTCTGTGCCTCAGTTTCCAAAAGTGCTGGGATTACAGGTATGAGCCACCACGCTTAGCCTACAACTATATGAGCTAATTAAAAATATCAATCCTAAATCAGAATCCTCTCCTTTGTTCCTTCTTTTGATTCCATCAATGTTTCTTCCAGGACATACCTGGGGTTGCTTGATCTCTCTCCAGGTGGCCTTGTGATGCAACTATCTCCACACCCAAAGGAGGCTTGGACTCCATCTCCTCATATTTCGGAAGTTTGGGAGTTTTCCTGGACAACCTTGTATGATACTTCCTAGCCTTCCTTAGTGAAAAAAAACACTAATGCTAGTTCATCTTCTTCCAAGTGTGTGCAAAGCCACCTCATTTATCTGTGGTTAAAATATGGAAAGAAGCAGATGTTTATTTTCTATGCCATTTTACACAAACCAGTTGCTGTTGAAATAATCTGCCCTTTTGCCTGTCATCTGTATAATGTTTTTGCAAGGCTCTTTTCTCCAGGATGTTTTCTACACATTTCTAAGATATTATTTGAACTCAACACAATAATATATTTATTTAGTTTCCTCAAAGAATGTAGAAGAAGAAATACATCCTGAACAACCAGGCCTGGTGAAGCCCTCAGACCCGTCAGTCTAATAAAACTGCTTTCCTCCCGCCAGCTGTTGGTGAAACACCGAGCCGCCCCCTCCCAGGAGCAGCAAGGAGGACAGAGGCCACCCCCAATGAGACCCCGACTTCCTTTGCCTGCAAGAGGCTTCTGGTGATCAAGCTCTGGGTAGAAGTTGTGCCCTGGGGTGAATTTGTAGCTCTGTATTTTTTGTTATACTTGTTCCTAAGTATTTTACATTTTATGGAACTATTCCGAATGAAACAATCTCCCATTTTCATTCGAACTGTAGTTCTTTCAGAATGCCATTGATCTAAAAAATATAGTTCCTTGTATTTGGTCATATTACTAAACATGAGTTTTTAATCTTTTTTGTATCTGGTTTTCTAAATAATCATTTAATCTCTAAAAATTATTACATTTTTTTTTCTTTCCAGTAGCTATCCTGGACATTCCAGTGATATGAACCAATGGACTTTCTTTTGTTGCTTAAGATTGTTTGAGTGTTCTTTCATTTCCAATACAAAGAATTTTAATTAATACAGGTTTATAAGAGAAAAAGAAAGTTTTAGAAGCCTTCTTGCCAAAGTAATTCTGATGATTTGAGAATTATCTGGAATAATAAGAGAATGAAGTCTAACGCTAGTGCTCTAGGTAGAGTTTCCATGTGAATACAGGCAGTACTGGACTTGATAAAATTTGTCTTTTATTGATTTCATGTCTATGTCTCAGAAAATTGTCCCTAGAAACGTGTTTTTCCACTAAAATGAATGTTATTTACATTATACTTTCTCATAAGTCTGAGTAAACCTTCAATATAATCAGTATAGCTCATGGACTCTTTCTCCCAATCCTGACATACACTTCTTCTTGGAGCCTCAGTGCCTAGGCAGAAATTTTGGAATTGTTGAGATAACACTACAGATATAAGAAGAGAAAGGGAAGAGACAAGCACAGCAACTGAGACAGAAAAGAAAGCTCAATAAAGAAGTGTTTTGTGACCACAAAATAGTGTTTATTGTGTGACTGTCCGTTTATTCTGAACATCATGCAAAAAAGGCACACTAACATTCTTCTTGTGCTTGGATGAAATAATACAGATGCAGGAGGTAACAACTTTGATGGATAAGACTTATGACCCAGAAAATCACTTTTATTTTATGATAGTTGCAACTCACGGTCCAAAATAGCAATTAAAATAAATATTTAGAAACATGTATACAATTCACTTTTTAAATTCATAAAGTGTACTTAAGACGACTGATCAGATTCGGTGTTGTATATATCAGAGTTTCATAATGATTTATGGAGATTTAATTCTGCTTTTACATAATATCAAGCAACACTGTGGTAAGGAAGCAACTAACATTTTGGTTTAAGTGTTGGAGTAGGCATTTTAAAAATGCAGTATTCACACAAATGCTAACAGGAAAATAATATATCTCCACTTACCTCTTACCTCACTGAATCAGTTTTCCCACCACCTTTGCATGTAGTATTCTCAATGAATAATCATAAAATAGATGTTTCCTTCTGACTTCTTAAAAATCAATACAGGTATTCATATGTAAAAAATACTAAGAAGTAATAATTGACCTTATATATAACAGTATAAGATACTCTATTGAAGAGCATATAGTATTATTCTGTCGTTCTTTTCTTCCTACTGTATGTTTTAAACTTTTATATTATACAAAAAATAGGCCTAACATAAGTATGTTCTATAAACATTTAATAATAGTTGGCTATTAGGCTTGCAAAATGATTTCTAATATAACGGAGTTTGAAGATGTATAAGTTACATTAAGCTTGCTAAATTACTAAACTTTATAATATGAACTATTTAATGTCTAATAAACATTGAGTTAATTCTGACATGTAGTGATCCACAAGATTTTTTGTCTGTATGAGTTCTTGCATGTTGACTGGGGGATGCACTATGAGCAAAGACTTTTCCACACTCATCGCATTCACAGGGCTTCTTCAGTATGAGTTTTCTCATTTGAGTAAGGACCAAGCTATTTCGTAAGGATTCCTCACATAACACTAGACATATATAGGTTCTCTCCACCATGGATTCTCTTGTGTCAGATAAGATCAGTCATGTGGCAGAAGGCTTTTCCACATTCATTACATTTACAGGGTTTCTCTCCAGTGTGAGTTCCGATACGTTGCCTGAAGGTGAAATGATCACTGAAGGATTCCCCACATTCAGCACATTCATAGAATTTCTCCCCAGTATACGTTCTTTGATGAACAATGAGCTGGGATGTCTTACTGAATGTTCTACCACCTTCTTTACCATCATAGGGCTTCTCTCCTGTATGGGTTCTTTCATGCTGCAAGGAAGTTGAGCTTCACCTGAAGGCCTTTCCACGCTGATTGTATTCACAGAGTTTCTTCTTATATAAATTCTCATATGTTGAAAAAGAGATGAACTATCAATAAAGGCTTTTCCACGTTGACGAAAATCATCAGGTTTCTTGCCAATGTGAATTCTCTGGTGTCCAATCAGGTATGACTTCTGTCTGAACACTTTCCCACATTCACCAAATTCGTAAATTTTCTTCCCTGTATGAATTTTCTTATCCTTTATTTGAGATGAATTATAACTGAATCATTTTTCACCTCTATTAAATTCATAAAGGTTCTTTCTTCTACAATTAAGTAAATCTAATTTATGTTTCAAATTCCTTCCACTTAAGACATACTCATGGACTTTTTGTCTCAATGGAATACTTTTTACAAAAAGTATATATTTTCTTATAGATGAAGTTTACTTGATTCGAAAGTCTCTCCTTATTTTCTTCATGCATCTCTACTTGGTTACCAACTTCCTGGTCATTTCCTAAAACGGAATATAGAATTCATCACTTGTGAATCTTCCCACAGTCGTGTCATGGAATAAACTTTTTGACACATACTCATTGGTGGGTATATACTTTTTTTTTTTTTTGCCCCAGTGCAACTTGACACACACATCAATATTTTTTACTTATTATTTCCTACATTTGATTTTCATTAACTGTGAGCACTTTAATGACCAGAATCCAAGTTCTAGACTTCAGGTTTTTTGGGTTTTTTGACTTCTGTTTTCCCTTGCTGCCAACCATGTAAAATGCAGTAATTTTGCTTTTCAGCACAAACCTACAACTTCCCTACCCCACACCAACAGAACAAATATGAAAGATGGAAATCATAAATGCCAGCTTGGCAGCCAATCTTTTATCACCCGGATCCATACAGCACACTTAACCTTGTGCATTCTTATTCCTAAAAAATATCCCTGCTCCATTCAAACCAGGGTACCAAATGACTTCCCAAGAATCCATGTTCACTTTAAGATCCAACCCTCTGTCCATATTCACTGACCCTCTTATGTTGCCCTTTCTTACAAATTTTTTCCTTTTTTGTTTTTAGAAGAAACTATTATAAATTAGTTCATACGCACACATATGTATATACACAGTGGGGGATTGGTTCCACTTCCTTCTCTCCCCTCCCTTCTCCCTCCCTCCCTCCCTTCCTTCCTTCCTTCGTAGATGTTGCCCAGGCTGGACTTGAACTCCTAGACCCAAGCCACCCTCCTGCCTCAGCCTACCAAGTAGGTGAGACTACAGGTGCACGCCACCATGCCTGGCTCTAGATGTACCTTTACAAACATTGGTGTCACAGCTCCTGGACCATTTTGTTACACGTATTTGATATCCGTTTGTTTACAAATGTTATGAGAGAAAAGAGGGAGAAGTGCAAAGAAGAAAATAACTCATTCATATCTCTACCACCAGTTATTATTAGCAGATGAACTTCCCATCTTCTTTTATTTTTGAGGAAAATCACTCTTATTTGGTAAAAATTACACTTATTAAAATAATTACAAATTGCACAAAAGTACAAAGATGAAAGTAATCATTCCAAATCCTAGTTCCCAGAAGTTACTATCTTAAACAGTAGACAAATGAAATTCCAGTCATCTTTCTACGCAAGTATACAGAAAGAAAGTTGGATGGAGGCTGGGCACAGTGGCTCACACCTGTAATCCTAACAATCAGGGAGGAGGTACAACTATTGCTTGAGGCCAGGAGTTGGAAACCAGCCTGAGCAAGAGCAAGACTCCATCACTACAAAAAATAGAAAAATTAGCTTGACATCGTGGCATATGCCTGTAGTCCCAGGTACTTGGGAGGCTGAGGCAGGAGGACTACTTGAGCCCAGGAGTTTGAGGTAGTGAGCCTCAATGATACCACTGCACTCTAGTCTGGCACGGAGCAAGACCCTGTCTCAAATAGTAATAATAATTATTATTATTACTGTTATTATTAAAAAATACAGTTGGATGGATGAATAGATAATAACCTGTAACTACATTAACTAGAAATGTGGCCCAGTAGAATGTGAACTCCATGAGGCAGGGATCTTTGTCTGCTGCATCTAAACTTCCACATCTAAATCTGGGCACCATTGATTGACATGTGCTGGATAACTACTGTGGGGGGATGAAGAGGGTGCTGTTCTCTGCATTGTAGGATGTTGAGCAGCATCCTTGGCCTCTACTCTGGCAGGAGCATCCTCCCAGTTGTGACAATCAAAACTGCCTCTGGACATTGCCAAATATCCCCGGGCGGGGGGGGGGGGAGGGAGTGCCACTGGTAGAGAACCACTGACCTAGAAAAGTGAGTGTTCAGTATACAATGTTTGTTAAATGTATTAAACAGCTGAAAAATAATTTAGGGGTAAATTAAGAAGTAAAGCAAACTTAACTTGAGTTTTGGCCATTTCCTGCACCTCCTTAAGAAAGGCTGAGAGCTAAATGCAGAGGAACAGATCTGGGAAAAGACAAATGAATGCGAGAAACCAGATCTGCTCAGTGCCCTACTGAGTATCCAGCCACAAATTTCCCATCAGCTGATGTGGGTCCACAATGAAGTCTTCCAAACGGCAGGGGGCAGCTGTGCTGCGGCGGGGACGACCTGTCCACAGGTGACTCAGGTAAATTCCACAAGTCCAGCCACAGTAAATAAACATGAGCACGTGCAAAGACTTTCACGAGGCCTCTTTTCACAGGGTTGTTTTAATTCAAGCAACATCAACATACACCAGAAATTGGTCAAGAAAATTATGGCACATTTGTACAGCTTTAGTGTCAGGAAGCCAATAACATTTTGCAGACGATGCAAGACCTACAGGTCCAAAAATAAGTTGGGCGTCTTCCTTTGGTGCGCAAACATCCTTGATGTTTTGGGGATCCCAGGACACGGTTCTAGGCGTTTGACAAACAGTAACTCATTTGTCTCACAATCACCTTTTGCAGCTGGTACTATTATCCCTGCTTTATTGGAGAGAAAATGGAGGCACAGAGAGCTTAAGTAACTTGCCAAGGTCACCCAGCTAGGAAGTGGTCAAGCCTGGCTCAAGCCCACGCAGCCTGGCTCCAGAGTCAGTGTGTGTAGGAGACATGAACGCAGAAATGAGGCCGCACGACGATCTGGCTGAGGCTGCACACGTGGCCAGTGGCCCAGTCGCCCGGCCGCAGCCTCCTCATACGCACGAATGGGCTGCCCTCGGCACAGCCGCCCGAGCACAGGCCTGGGAGACCCGACGCTGCCAGCCTGGCTCGGACCACTGCCCGCTCAGGGGGAGAGACGGAGGCCGGCTGGACAGTCCCCAGCGCGCGACTCCAGCCGAGCCGGCCCGGCCACCTCGCGCCCCCGGGCAGCGCCGCAGCTGGGTGGGGCGGGGCCCGCCTGCGCGGGAGCCGGAGCAGGAGACCCGGGCGCCACGCGGCACTACGCCTGCGCGGAGCCACCGCCAAGCCCACATTCCCATAAGTCCCCACGGCGCGCCCCGCCTCAAGTCCTGCTGGGAAATCGTCTCCATGTCCAAGGCTTGCTGCCACTGTCGTAATTTTCCTGTAGGGTCCAGGGGTGGCTGAAGCACGTATGCTTGACGGCCTGACACTCTCAAGTCCCTTCCCAGCCCCCCAGCCCCCCAGCCCTCTTCTTTTTTCCTCTCCAGCAGGATGACTGGTTATTAATAATTCCTGGCTTCCTGTAACTGCTTAAAGAGCAAAAAGGAAAAAACAAAAACCCAAAACAATTCCTGGCACTAGCCCGCCTGCCCCTCACCCCACCTCGCTTAAGACTGAGGAGCGAGCGGGGCGAACCTACCCCCGTGAAGGTTTTCCCGGGACCCAAACTCCAGCCTTCCTGCCCCAACCCGGCTAAGCCAGTAACTTGTGCGTTCCCCCGCCGGCAGCCACACCTGCGCGCCAGGGCCCCGATCTCGCCGCAGCGCGCCTCTCGCGGAGTTTGGCTGAGAAGGCCCGCCCGGCACTACGCAGGCGCGGTGCGTGGAGCCCGGCGAAACTGCATTTCTGGAAGACTACGGGATAGCGACGCCGGAAGGGGCGGGGTCTCAGCTGTATTTCCGGTAGTCCGTGGGAAGCGGTGGTCTTCCCGCTGTGTGGGGTGTGTTTATTCGTCTGTGCGCCGAGAACTCTTATCTCGATCATGAGGAATCCAATTATAAAAACGGCAAAATCGGAAATGCATTGCAATAAAAAAATAAAAACACTACACTGTGGTAAAGCAGGGTAACTGCAAGAACTGTAAAGTGGTCTTTTTGAAACTGCGTATTTATTAGACAAGTTACACATGTTGAAAAAATACGGGATATATGTGTGTGTGTACACATACACACATATAAGTAAAATATAGGATATGTATGTGTTGTGTGTCCGTGTGTGCTAGAGAGAAATGCTGTGATAAGAGGGAATGCGAGCTGGAGAGCGGAGGCTGGTGCCTGCAATCCCAGCTATCGGGGTAGTCGAGACAAGAGGATCGTTTGAGCTTAGGTTAGGAGTTCAAGGTTATAGTGAACTGTGATCGCCACTGCAGTCCAGTCTGAGTGACAGAGCAAGACTCCGTCTCTTAAAAAAACAGAAAGAAAGAAAGAAAGAAAGAAAGAAAAAAGGAGAAGGAGGAGAGGAGAAGAAATGTGCAAAGTCAATTTTCCCCACAATAACAAATATAATTATTTTTTAATATAAAAACTCAAAAAACTAAACCTGGCACAGGTGGTAAACATTAATTAAGGTGCAAGTGGAAACTACACTAAAGCCAAAAGACAGATATTAACAATATCAGCCAAATCACACTATTTGGGGATAATTACTCTTATCATTTAATGAATACCTATTCTTGCATTTTGCTTTCTAGTCTATACAAATATTCTACATATGTGAAATTTACGGTAATGATATCTTCCTACACACAACATTTTATAACATTTTTCACTCAAAAACATACCTTTACAACATCAATACCTTTTTGTACACTTACAAGCAAATTTTAAATTATCTCGTACCAATATATTACAGTATCAATAGAAAATCAGTTACCTAGGAATTATAATGTAAGATTAAAATATGAATTTCAAATGGTTAAAACTGTAATACAAATAAAAAATAACCTAATGTCCTTCATTTATAGAGAATTTTTATAAATTAACAAAGAGGCTAGGCCCAGTGGTGTTACTGTAGCTCCAGCTATTCAGAAGGCTGAGGCTGGAGGATAGTTTGAACCCAGGAGTTCAAACCTACCCTGTGCAATACAGTGATACCCTGCCTCTAAAAAATAAAAATTAAATTTAAAAAATTAATGAAGGACAAGGTAATCCTTGGAAATCCTAGGAAAAGCATGAATTAGCAACCAATGATACAACACATATGGTCAAAAAACATGGGGAGAAATGCTTAAACTCATTTGTACTGCAAATAAGATATATTTCTGCTAACCTACTGACAGAAATAAAGACAATTCTAACACCCAGGGGACATGGAAATATACACTCACCTATTGGCAAGACAGTGTAAATTGGTGCACAGCTTCAAACACCAATTTGAAGGCAACTATAAATTTTATTTGTCTATCCATTTAACCCAGGAGATACACATATGGCAGTCTAACCTACAGAAATGATGATATATAGTAAGATATTCATTGAGTGTTTTATTAAGTGATATTATTTAAAAATCCTTCTCCTGGGTGGATGATTTGATGAGGAACGGTATAGTTACAAAGTCTTAAGTATTTCTCTATAAATTATACAATAATTACCAAAGGAAAAATGATAACTGTACGGTGGAAACAACAGACACTATTTTAACTAAGTGATCCCTAATAAGGGACAATATAACATCCTGTGTGTTTGGGTATGATATCCGCAGAGGCACACAGAATCACTTCTGAGATATTCCAGCCAAATGTCTCATCTGAATCTAACCCTGAGGGAACATCAGACAAACCCAAATTAAGAGAGAGTTTATGAAATAACTAAGTTATATCCTTCAAAAATACCAATGCCATGAAAGGCAAAGAAAGCCTAAGGAAATGGTTTGAGTTAAAGGATATGAATGGGATGTGACAAGAGATATGATATGCTATAATATAATAGCTCATTAATAATTGACCCTCTGTATCTAGATCCCTCTGCATCTGTAAATTCACCCAACTGTGGATCAGAAATATTCAGAAAAAAATTCCACAAAGTTCCAAAAACCAAAACTTAAATTTGCTATGTGTTGAGTACTACATTGAATCCACTCAAATGAAACAATGTATAGACATTTTATTAGGTACTATAAGTAATCTATAGATAATTTAAAGTACACAGGATAACATGCATAGGTTATATGCAAGTATTATACCATTTATCTAAGGTACTTGAACATCCATGCATTTTGGCATCTGAGTGGGGAGGTCCTAGAACCAAATACCTCATGGATACCAAGGGATGACTTATATCGTTAGATATAAAATAATATGTAATATTATAGCAGATATGATATAATATAATATACAACAATATAGAATGTATTATATAATTCTGGACTGGATCCTCTACCGGAAAAGTTTTCTCTACAAGATATTGTTACAGTAGGTGAAATTTAATATGGAGAGGATAAAATAATAATATTATATTAATGCTAAATTTCCTGAATTCAGTAACTCTTGTGGTTATATAAGAGAATATCAATGTTCTTTGGAAATATACACTGAAGAACTGAGTAAAGGAACGTATGTCTGCAATCTACTCACAATTGGTTCAGGACACACATAAAGAGAGAGAAAAAGTACACAGATTCAGCAAAACACACAATTTATGAATTTGGGTGAAGAGACCATGAGAGTTTTTTCTACTAATCATGCAGTTTTCTTATGTATATTTGCAAAGATTTCAAAATAAAAGTTAAAAATTTTATCACAAACTGAAATAAAGTAAAATAGCTTTACTAGCTTGCCTTTTCTAGACCAACATTTAAAACTCTCACTCTGTTTGACGTTGTCAACAATATCTAAAAAGAAAAAAAAAAGAAAGCTCTCACTCTGAGAGATAATTTAGTCAAGAAATGTTTATCCAAGAAATTACCTGTGAAATGGGTGGAGCCACCTGGGGCTATAAATAATGTCATTGTCAGACTCAACCTTCGATATTCTCCTCCAGTCTCATGCAGAGCAGCTCTCGGAACCCCATGCCTAACTCCAACCGTAAGTCTCCTTCAATCCCATTTTTCCAAGTTTGCTTGTTTGGGTGGTGGGGTGTGTGCATTTGTGTGTGTTGTGGGGAAAGTTTTGCTATATTTAATGCTCTAGAGATATTGTCAGATACTGTGATGAGGGGAGTTTCATCTTTCACCCTTAGTGGGGTGAATTGTGGATAAGGAAATCCTGATTCTGGATTCTGATTTGGGGGTAGCTTTCTGTTCTCTGTGATATTGGATATTGGCATTTTCCGAAAGGAGCATGCATTCAAAATGCAAAAGAAGGCTATCTATCTTTTGATCTCAGCTCAGGGAACAACCCATGACCTCTAATCCTTTTCATTCCCCCTTTCATTAAATTTAAGGTCCAGTGACGGTAAAGTTTCCCTAAAGAGGCAATAATTTCCCTAAAGAGGCAAAGTAATTTTTCAGCAGCAAAATGACCAACAGAATGAAACAGAGGGGGCCCTCTTTTCCACTTTTGGTATTATGTTAGGATCTGTCAGGAAATTGAAAGCACATTAATTATAATCATGGAAGATTTTCTCTTTTGTACATGGTTTGCTGGATTTGGCACAGTTTTTGCCCTATATTGAGGAAATAGGAGTCTATGTTGACAGCAGGCATTTCTGATTGTGCATCCCTGTTGCTTCAGCTGAGTGACTCAAAAAAGTCCCTTAATATAATATATTCAGACCTCATTTTCCTTACCTGTTAAACAGTACTAAAACTGCATGTCATATGGTCACTTGCAGAATTAAATTGTAGTGAGGCATGTAAATCGTATAAAGTGATGTAGTGCAACAAACAATAAGCCTGCAAATAAAAGTCACTTAACCCCCTTTCTTCCCATGACAGATCCCTAATTTTCTCCAGATGAGGCATCCATCCCTGTGGTTTAATATATTCGTAGAATTAGCAATAAAAATATACTGTTGATGTTAATGTTAACACTCCTGTGCAGGCACAATTGCAAGCCATTTTAGTCCATTGACTTATCATAACCTAAGAAGTATTCATAGCAATTATTATTTCCATCCCATTTTCACTTATGTGAAACTAAGACTCAGGAGGGTTGAGTTTTAAGTTTGGTGTTATAGAAGCAGTAAGTGGTGAAGCTAGGCTTTGAATCCTAGCAGTCAGAATGTATAATGTGTGATCTTAATGCACTCTTTCTATATTGCCTCTTTGTAATAAGAAAAAAAAAGTTAAAGATGCCTAAATTTCTAGGTTGAGCAAAGTCAGAACTAGCTTTTAAGTTAGAGACTCATAAAACACAAGATTTCTCAAGCAATAAACATTAGCAGATCTGGTGGAGGTAGGGTTCCAAGAAAACTAATCAATGTTAGGTCTATGGATACAGTAATCTAATCTTATAGTAATCCAGTCAGGGAGGGGCATTTTTAGGGGGGCTTTGGAGATAATCCCATTATCGAGGTTTCCTCCTGGATTGAATTAATTTACAGGTGTTTGGAGGAAGGTTGGTTTTCCTAGTTTTTTTTCCTAAAAGATAATACAATCAAAGATACTAGAGATGGATAGGACTGATTAAATGAAGTTCAGTTGCTAAACTGGCCATTTTTTCTAATAACAGCCTTGGCACTCAGGACTCTGTCTGCGATGTGACCATGGATGGATCTTCAAAGCTGAAATTTCCTTGAATTCTGACTTACATTTCCTTGGGAGAAACTGTGGGTAAGCAAAGGGTGATTTTTTTGTGTTGCTTTCATTGGAACTTGGTTGCTTTTTCAGAAATTGGCATGTCAGAAATGGCATTCTCTTGACTGCCTGGAGAGAAACGGACCTACAAGTGAGGCGAGGGAGAAAAATTAATACAGATTTTTTTTAATCCTTTCTGAAACCTCTCTGTTTCTGTTTTAAGATGCACATCTCCCTCTTCATGTTTCTCTCTCCTTCCTCTGTCTTTCTCTGCCTCTCTCGTCTTTCCTCTCGACTTTGCTAATCTAGCACATCAGCTCACCTCCTACTCCCGTATCAAAACTACTCGGTGCATGTCCAGCATTTACTCTCCTCCCCACCAATTCTTCCTACAGTATCCTGATTTTCCTTCACATACCAACCCTTCTATAATCCATTCCAAATATTTCAGGGAATTCTGTCTCATCAGGTGTGGTTTTGACTTGCATTTTCCTCATGACCAGTGATGTTGAGCACACATTCATGTGTCTGTTGGCTATTTATATGCCTCCTCTCTCACCATCCTTCCCTCCTAACGGTTCCCTTGAAAGAGCATGTTCTCTGAGTCTATGTCTTCTAGAAAACTGACATAGCTTCAAAATATAAGTAGTTTCATCAAACAGTCTTTTACTTAGGGTGGCAGTCTGCCCTTGGTTCTTGGTGTGCTCTTGGCTGAAGAATGAACAGACACACCAAAGTGTCAAGTCCAGAGTATTATCTTGGAAAAATCACCAACAGGGCCAATATGGCGGAGTAACCCCAGATTGATAAAGCATTCCCTCCTTCCCCAGGGATAGGATTAAGGGTGGTGCAACACCAAAATGGAGTACCCACCCTTATCCTTCTTTCCAGGTGGAGAAATTGCTTGAGACAGCACCAAAGCAGGGAAGCCTTGTCCCTAGAAGAGCTGGAGATCGTGACTATCTACCTAACAAAAGCAAATTATTATTATGTATGGTTTTCCATAAAACATCACTGTTAATACATTTTTGGTTAAAATGTATGCGTTTGCTTTTTTTTTCCTTTAGATCACATCTGCAAGTGTTTTATTTGTAGAGAAAAGATGACTCCTCTGCAGATACACGGATTCATCCAAGTTTGGAGTAAGACTGGAATGACTAAGTTGAAAGAAGCACTCATTGAAACAGTGGAAGGAGAAAAGGACATTAAACTGGTGGTAATTTTCAAACCTAGGGAATTAATAAGGGTTTTTCGGTTGAGTAATAATATTAGAAGTGTGGTCCTTAGACATTGTGAAGAAAGACAAAGCTGCCTGCGTTTAACTTTGCAAAACAATATCACCTTGCTTATTGACAAATTATCCTTCCATGATGCGGAACAGCTGAAGATGTTCCTGGACTTAGTCCATCAAAACAAATTTCAAGAATCCATGAAACCCAGTAATGATCAGGGTGTCTTTGAAAGCAGGAATACACAGAAAGGAATTGACAAAACTTTATTTTACAAAATGTGTTTCAAGCCAAGTTATAGATCCTTTCATACTGAAAAAGGAAGTCGAACGCTTTTCTCTCAGAAAATGCCTTTCTTACTGCCAAAATCATCAACACTTGTCAACGAATCATTCTTAGAAAATCGAGGTGAAAAGAGGAAAAAACTGCTATCATCTGGTCTAGAGATGAATGAGGACTTTCTGAAAGAAAATGACTTTACACCAAACAAGAAATTGAAGATGAATTCTTCCAAGTATGTAACAAGCAATAGGAAGGAACCATCCAGCTTGAAAGATTTAGAAAAAGGCAGAAATTTGAAACTTGGATCTTCATTCAAGCCCAACTCTAATAGAAATCCCAATGTAGAGACGACTGTTCTTTCAACCCAGACTTTCTCTGCCAAAACAGTTTGCGCACTTCCGTTGGAAAAAGAGCGCAGCCAGGATGACCTGAGATGGAAGAACACCCAGGTATCCTTTGACCGTCACCCTGAGAAACTATGGAAAGGTTTCCCCAATTTGGGAAACACCTGTTACATGAATGCAATTTTACAATCACTATTCGCGGTTCCATCATTTGCTGATGACTTGCTCATGCAAGGTCTCCCGTGGGAGAAAATTCCCTCTAATACTGTTATTATGTCCCTTAGCATGCTGCTTGCTTTCAAAGATATTTGTAATAGAAAGACCCAGGCAGAGCTACTTGTAAATGTTAAAAATGCCATTTCAGCAGTTGCAGAGATATTCTCTGGCAGCATACAGAATGATGCTCATGAGTTTTTAGGTCAGTGTTTAGACCAGCTGAAAGAGGACATTAAAAAATTAAATTCTGGTTTGAAGACTGAGAGGGAACCTGGGGATGAAAATTCATGTCCACAGATGTATGCTGGTAATGCTGTCACCAAAGTGTTTATTTGTCCTGTTGTTACTAACTTTGAGTTTGAATTGCAGCTCTCCATTATTTGCAAAGTCTGTGGTCATGCTGTTCTCAAGACAGAACTGGGCAATTATCTCTCCATCAACCTGCACCAAGAAGAAAAAACACTTCCTTCATCTATTCAATATTCTTTTGATCTTTTCTTTAAAGCAGAACTTGAGTATAACTGTGAGATGTGTAAGCACAATAGTTCTGTTGTAATGCACAAATTTAGCAGGCTCCCCAGGGTCCTAATTGTTCATCTGAAACGCTATAGCTTTAACGATGCTTGGTTGCTGGTGAAGAATGACCAGCAAATTTGTATTCCCAAATATTTAAGCTTATCTTCTCATTGCAATGGAAGCACCAAATCACCTCTTCCCTCGAGCAGTAACGTGCCTGTTGGGGACTGCGAGGCCCTGAAAACCTCTCAGGAGTTAGTTCCTGAGATCATCAGCCCATCGACACTATTGGCGAAGTCAACCTCAGAACCAAGTGATTCTCTAGTTCTACACGTTGCACCAAACAAGAATGCTGACCTACAAAGATTCCAGAGAAACTGTGAAGACATAAATCAAGAACATCACCAGAGAGACCTGGAAAATGGCTCTAAGCCACAGTCAAAATTGGTAAACTCTGAAGATAAAATGGTCCGTGAAAAGGAGTTGCCAGTGGCTGACTCGATGGTGGATCCGGGAGACAACTCTCTCCCCACGATCTGTGAAGACATAGGCAAGCCGGTCAGCAGCCCAGACACAGATCTTATAGAGACCTGTCTGCAAGAGGTGCCTGAAAATCCAGAACTTAAGAATTATGAGGAAACCAATTCATCTGTAGAGTTAGATTTTGACACTGTCACTGAGTCTACCAGTGGCTTTTATGAGCATAAAGGAAACAGGATCCCAGAAGGATCTCAAGGAATGGCTGAAGAGCTCCAGCAGTGTACTGAGAAGAGAATCAATGAGAAACCCCTTCAGCAGGCATCACCTCCATCTCCTGGGAGTCCTGCTAGGAAGCCAGACACCCAGGAACATGCAGACGAGGCCCTCGGTGGATCTACAGAATTAAGACTTCAGAAGGCTAACGTGAATTCCCTTGGTGCGTTGGGCTCTGATAAGAGCCCTGGAAACAAAGCCATTGTAGAGATGGAGAACACAGAAGCTGAAGCCAAGGAACCGAAAAGAAATGTGAAGATGAGAAGTCCTCTTCAGGTCTACAGGCTCATCAGTGTCGTCAGCCACCTCGGGAACTCTGGAGATTCAGGCCACTACATCAGCGATGCTTATGACTTTCAGCGGCACTCCTGGTTCACATACGATGATCTACAGGTTTCAGAAATCCCAGAGACTCGGATTCAGGAAGCGAGGCTTCACTCGGGGTACATCTTCTTTTACATGCACAATGAGGTTTTTGAGGCATTTGAAAAAGGCAGAGAATTCTCAACTACTTGGCACACAGGCAGGGGTGATTCCTCAGGGGGAATAAGAAGATGACTTTTTGCACAGAGCTGCTTGACAGGCTCACTCAGTCCCTGCTTAATCTGTGGAAGGAAAATCCTGTACTCTAATCAGAATGAAGAAGGAACAGACGGAACTCAACGAGAAACACTTATTGTGGGGAAATATCTGCTTTACCTCCTTCAGACTCCCAGATCCCAGAATTCAGGCTGATACGCATCCTTCCCTCCTACAAGATTAGAGTGGGGCTTTCCATGTTTTGGTGCAATGGTTTTCAACATGTTGTTCTTGAACCAGCAACATCAGCAGCTAGGGACTGATTAGACGTGCAAATTCTGAGGTCCCACTCCAGAGCAATTGATTCAGAAACAGGAGGTGGGACCAGCAATCTGTGGGAGGTTCTGATGCTCCTGAAAGTTAGGGCACTACTGTGTTAGTGTCTAGAGTGTTTTGGTGTATTTTGCCACTGTATAAATTGCTTATGTTACGTAAATGATTTAAATTACATTAATAAATAAATAAATTACATGTCTTTGTGTTCCTTTGTTTCATCCTGCCAAACCTGAGGCTAGAGTTGCCCCAAAAGTGGCAGCAGGGGAGTTTCCACAAGGCAGTACTCCAAACTGCCCCAAGATGGGTACGGCTGGGATTACAAAGAAAGAAGCTAAACGCCGGGGTGATCGGTCCACAGCATTTATTAGGGGAACTTACAGAGTGCTGCAGTGTATCCACAGGTGGAGAGTAGGAGGAGAAAGGATGTTCCACCTAAGTATGTCCACAGCAGGAGAGTCAGGGCATGGAGTTTTGGGGAGGGTTTAAGGAATTTGGCTCATGTCAGAGCCAGTTTCTTTTAGTGTTTTGGGCAAAAACCTAGATATCTTTATCAGAGCCTGGGAACGTTCAAGGCCCAAGTTTGGGTTCAAGCTTCCTGGGAAAAACCTGCAACCGGTGGGTCATAGAGGGGTCAAGAAACTTCGCAATTTTCAATCAGGACACAGAAAGAAAGTGTGGAAAACTGGGGGACCCTACGTCCTTGAATTCATGAATGTCTTTCCTTTGTAAACATGTTAAAATAAAAACCAACCAATACATGTACCATTGTCTGGCTTCCACGTGTGTTTGTAACTGGCTACTGGTAAAATTTGCTACCTGTCAATCAGCTGTATTTGCACATCCTTCCAGGAATTGCAGGGAATGACTTCAAGGTCACAGAGAAAATACGGTATATTAAACGGTACGAGGGTGATTTTGTAAATTGAAAAGCGCTGTAAAGTGTTGCTTACGCTATTAATACGAATAAGATCACAAACCCACCCACATAAATGTACAACACAGCCTGGTAGCCAAGGCTGAAACGGTCTATAAAGAACACAGGATCAACAGGCCATGGGAATAGATGAATGGAATCTGGGAGGATTTGTGGGTGCAAAGAGATGAGAAAAGCCTGGCGATGCGTAGAGTGTGGTGCAAAATTAGGCAGAGAGCTGTGGGAAAGAAGAGAAAACCAATCAGAAATATATGCACAAGATTTGTTAAAATATTCTTTTCAGCATTTAAGGGGAAAAGAAGAAAAGCACTGTTCAGAAAAGAAATAAAGCTCGGCTCCGGCGCCCCCGCTCTTCTTCCGCCTGCCCCTCCCTCCCCGTCCTACCCCTAATGACTAGTCTTAGCTCACCCACTTTTTGTCAGTGACACAACAGAAGATACCTCGTGTCCTTCGTGTATCACATCAGGAGGAACCTCATGTTGATTTGTGCCATTCCTGGTGAAGGGAACATCAGCCGCTTGGTTGAGGGGGATTGACCAGTTTTTGCTACTGAAAAATTACTAATTTTCCTTTTGTAATTAATAAGTATGCATGAGGAGATTCTTTGAAATGGTGTATACATCTCGTTCCTCATCAAACTTCAAGGATTTTACATCTATTGCCGATTTTTGCCTGAACCAATCATTGCTGTGGTGACTGAAAAATGATTATTACTAAGTTTGTTTTCATTGTCAAGGTCTGCCGGCCACAGGATCCGGGCTGAGTGAGGAGGGCTGCGTGGCGCCTCCTGTGCCTGTCTGTGGCTCCCGATGTCCTTCGCTCCATCCAGAAGGCTCCGTTTGCAGTCTCAGGAGAGTGGTCGATGACCAAGAAGATTACAAAAGAGATCTGGGGCCCAGGTTGATGACATCAAAATACACTGTGCCACCCATCTGTGATCTTCCTTAGCTTGTAGAAAATAAAAAATAAATACACTGAATTTGTTCGTGTCCACCATGTTCTGGCTTCAGAGAAATAAGAGGGTTGCTACTGAGGTTGGCGCCATTTCGAGTGTCTTCTATAACTAAGGAGAAAATACAGGAGAAAAAAATCTAAGAGGTCAGTTTCTATTGACGGACATGGAAGTTAACCCTTTCTTGTGTTCTTAATCCAATATGGAACCTACTGCCTCCCGGGGAAGCCAAGCCCCAGCCTGCCCCTGGAAGGATTCCTTCCTCCTTTCACTCAATCACACCTTCAACAAAAGCTTACTGAGTATTTACTATGTCACGGGCACTAAGGAGACATCAGTGAACAAAATGTTAATGGAGTTGCTGGACTCCAGTTGGAAAAGTGGGCGCTGGAATTCCGTAGAAAGTCCACAGACCCTGAAAAGAGTCTTCAGGGATGGTGACCAGTGACTCTGTGGAGTCTGGTGGCACCTGGGTGGGAACACACCTCACTTCCCTGCGGCTGTCGACCCTACCATGAAGCAGCCCAGGAGGTTCCTCTGATGAACCAAGTTGGGAACCATAGGCTGCTTACCTTGGACTCCCTGAGATCTTGTCCCTGGTTTTGTTCTAAGAATCCGTCAGGTTCTCTTTTTCGTTTCTTGGTATGGTATCTAGATCTTCGATTCTGAAACCAAGTCTAAGTGGGCAAAACAGAGACACAATTAAAGCAAATAATGTCATGCAGAAGTCAACATTGCTTGTTTTCTTACAGTGAAAGACAGAGACAGCTATTTCTTTTTAGGCTTAATCCCAAGATCATTATTTTTCATTTTTATTTTATTTATTTATGTATTTTTAAGGTCCTTATTCATCCTTTGGTATTTATTTATTTTTAGAGACAGGGTCTTGCTGTGCTGCCCAGGCTGCTCTCAAACTCCTGGGCTCAAGTGATCCTTCGCCTAGGCTTATGTTCAAATGTTAAGTAATATTCATTCATTCATCCTACAAATTCTTATTGAGTGTCATGTGCCAGGCACTGTTCAGGGCCCAAGGGACACAACATTGATCACAATGGGTAGAAAATAGCAAAAGGGAGCCAGGCACAGTGGAACTGCCTGTAGTCCCAGGTACTTGAAAGGCTGAGGTGGGAGGTTGCTTGAGCCCAGGAGTTCAAAACCAGCTTGGGCAACATAGCCAGATCCCATGTCTGAGATTGAGCCATGTGGCACCTGGGAGGAGAACCTACCAGGCAGAAAAACAGCTCATGAAAGGCCCTGAAATGTGTCTTACACGTTAAGGAACAGCCCAGGGCCAGTGTGGCTTCCCTTCCTATGTATCTAGATCCTTCAGAGATGGAACAGTTTGGATCCCTTATCGCTCACCTGGACTCTTGACTCTGGAACCCCAATTTCTTTAGCAAGTTGTTCTCTGCATTCAATCCCAGGGTAAGGGTCTCTTGTAAATGCCTGGATGAGGGTGTGTAATTGAGTGGCAGTGTAGCAGGTGCGAGACCGTCTGGCTTCTCCTCCTAGGAAAGATGTAAACAGTTTGTGGGGTTCAAGGAACATTCTGAGGGTCAGTTTTTACATCCAAACCTGGAACTCAAACAGATCCCTCATCTCCATCTAATTTGGAACCTGCTGACTCTCCCTGAGAGGACCTTATCCCCAGCCCATTCCACGCAGAAGGTCCTAGAGGAGACACAGGATGACACGTCTGGGCTTCTGGATTCCAGCAGAAAGACAGCAGGGAAAATTCAGATGGCCCAAGAATTTCCAGGGCCCTGTTGAACCCTTTACCATCAAACTCCAAACAGGAAGTCCTCAAGGAGGAAACTTTATTTTCGTAATCACAGTGGCAGTCGGTTCCGTCACAGACAGACTGTGCTGGGGGGAACAGAATGGAAGCAGGAGATTTACTTTGATTCTCCTTTCCAGGGTGACCTCGTCCATGGCTTTGGCTTGATTCTGAAACCTCCTCACATTCTGGCTTCTTCTGGAATCTGTGCCTCGCTCTTCGATTCTGAAACCATATCTTAAGTGAGGAAAAGAAGATGAGATAATTAAATACATTAATGTCATTTCAGCTTCATCACTGCCTTTTTTCAAAGTATGTGAACGATTCTTTTTTTAGATTTTATTTATTTATTTATTTTTTGACACAGAGTCTCACTCTGTCGCCAAGGCTAGAGTGCCGTGGCGTCAGCCTAGCTCACGGCAACCTCAAACTCCTGGGCTCAAGCAATCCTCCTGCCTCAGCCTCCCGAGTAGCCGGGACTACAGGCATGTGCCACCACACCCGGCTAATTTTTTTCTATTTCTATAGAGACAGGGTCTCACTCTTGCTCAGGCCAGTCTTGAACTCCTGGGCTCAAGCAATCCTCCCACCTTGGCCTCCCAGAGTGCTAAGATTACAGGCACGAGCCACTGTACCTGGCCTTTTAAAATTTTTTTTTTAAGAGATGGCATCTCTCTCTGTTGCCCAGGCTGGACTGCAGTGGTGCGATCATAGCTCATTGCAGCCTCGAACTCCTGGACTCAAGTGATCCTCCCACCTGAGTGATTTTTATTACACCTAAGTCCAAGATTACTACTGACTTCTGTCAACATGCTACCAAGTCCCAAGTTTTAGGTCAAGACTTGGCATCTAGCACCTTCACAATCTGAACCCAAGAGGATTTGCTCTAATTATTATTTTTAATTGATAAATAGTTGCTACAATTACTATGCAATTAAAAACCAGCTCAAGCATTTCCTCCCCTTTGAATACCTGTATACCTGCACAGTTCCTCCCCACCCTGCGAGCTCTCTCATACTCTGTATCCGTATTTTCAAAGTGAGACTAAGAACAACATCTTCATGAGTTTATTCCGAGTGCAGCTGAGATAGTCCACACACAGCCCTTGGTACATTGGTACATGATATGTGCTCAAATAATATTAATGATTTTCCCTGCTTCCTTTCTACTTCTAATTTTGGAGGTACAGAACTTGTAACTCACCTGGATTCTTGACTCTTCAGTGTTGATTTCTAAAGCAAGTCTTTGTTTGGTGGCATAACCTGGGTAAGGTTTTTGATTGAAGGCATCGATGAGGATTTTCAATTGATCATCTGTGAATTTGGTGCGACCGCGCCTGTAATTTGTTACCACGTTTTCTATGGAAAGATTAGGAGAGATAAAGCATGTAATAGGCTAGTTCATATATTCAAACTTCAGGTTCAAGCTAGTCTCTCATTTCCTCTTTCTGTTTGGAATCCACTGGAACCACTAGAGAGCTGCCTTCAGACAAGTACACAGTCCTTGAACACACAAGGGTGATTTTTCAGCTTCTACAGCTGATTTGCAGGCCATGACTGGGAAAAGTCAGGGTCCTCTGTTTTGAAAAACTGTGGAAGACTGATGTGTTCTGTTCATCTGGATTGGAAACAATACGAGTCAAGACAACGCATGTAATATATTATTACAGTGATGAACCTACAGAAGTTAAGAGTTTGTGATACAGGTGCCAATAAACCCTTTTCCATTTTTCTAGTCAAAATTCCTTGGTATATACATTTTTCTTTTGACCTCCATTGCTCAATAACAGGCAAACAGTGTCAGTTTCCAAGATATTTAAAAAACAGTACATGGAGAACAAAATTAATTGAAAAAGGAATATCATACTTTCAGTAGAATCTTCCAACAGGAAAAAAATACCACATTACATAATTTTAGAGATAGGACATCTTGAAATAACCAAATCTGAGCCGAGTGCAGTGGCTCATGCCTGTAATCCTAGCACTTTGGGAAGCTGAGGCAGGAGGATTGCTTGAGCTGAGGAGTTCAACAACAGCCTGGGCAACATAGCAAGACCCCATCTCTACAAAAAAATTTTTACAAGCTCTATAAATTGGATCCTACAATCCCCCTTCAGCCCTAAACCCTTAAGTACACATACAAGGACTTCCAGACCAGCTCCCTTGGGGTTTGGGGAAGCAATAAGCAAATTAGGACCTTTTGGGACACTGACAGGTTGAGGCTGGGCTGGGAGGAGGAGATAAACAAGAGATAGAGAGAGATATGAAGGACAAAAAGGGAGGGAGGCAAAGAGATAAAAGTGGAGTAAGATCTTTCTCTTCAACCCAGAATCTGTCTCAGCCCAGTAAGCTAAAGTTTCCTTGAGAGCAGCATTGGGGGAAGTTCGTCTCTGACTCCAGAGCACAGGGCTTGGCACAGCGGAGCTGCTTGGTAATTCCCCCCCTAGGTCTGTGCCCCAGAGGAACCCTGACACCTGTACACACAAGTAGTGCAAATGTGTAGTTGCTTTCGTAGCATTTGTGGCAGTAAGCATTTTAAATGTCCATCAACAGGAAACTGCATTTCCAGACAAAAATCTCAACAGGATGTTGCTTTAGAATTCCTTTAGATTTACAGAAGATGCAAAGATAGTATGAGTAGTCTCCATGTATACCCTATTTTATAGGACCTACATACCTTAATAATAGTTTTTCCTATTATTAATATTTTATATTAGTATGGTAGGCTTGTCACAACCAATGAAGCAATATTACTGCATTATTAGTAACCAAAGTCCATACTTTATTCAGTTTTTTTGGTTTTGTTTTTCCCTAATTTCCTTTCCGCCCCAGGATCCCACCCAGGACACCACGGTACATTTAGTGATCATGTCTCCTTAGGCGGCTTTGGCTGACAGTTTCCCACAGACTTTGTCTTTGACAACCCTGACTGTTTTGAGGAGTGTGGATCAGACATTTATAGAATCCCAACTGGGGCCTGACATTTTTCTCATGATCAGACTGGGGTTATGGTTTTTGAAGGCAATCCGAAAACTTACTAAAATACACCCAGGAGAATAAGATTCACAAAGTAGGTAGATTTATACACCCAGATGAAATAACAGAGTAGTACAAAATAATTTTTTTCTGTGGTACCCATATAGAAACAGACAAGTAGACAAGTGGAATCCAAATTGGGATAGCTGTAGCCTCCAAAATTAGTGGGAAATAAAATGGTTTACTATATGAAAAAAAATGGCCAGGTATGGTAGCTCATGCCTGTAATCCTAGCACTCTGGGAGGCTGAAGCGGGAAGATCGCTTGAGGTCAGGAGTTTGAGACCAGCCTGAGCCAGACCGAGACCCTGTCTCTACTAAAAATAGAAAAAATTAGCTGGGCATGGTGGTGCATGCCTATAGTCCCAGCTACTCAGGAGGCTGAGGCAGGAGGATCACTTGAGCCCAGGAGTTTGAGGTTGCTGTGAGCTAAGCTGATGCCATGCTCTAGCCTGGGCAAAAGAGGGACATTCTGTCTCAAAAAAAGAAAAAAAATGAAGTTGGGCTATACAATATACAGTATAGTAAATACTTTGATTGTTGTTAGGATTCAAATAAAAATAAATGCCAAACAAAAACATGTGAAAGGTAAAAATATATGAAAGATGATGTATGAGAAAACCTATGATACACTGAGATAGAAAAGGGTTACTTAAGTAAGATTTCAAGATGCATAATAGGAAAAATTGTTGGAATTTAAAGATATAATTGAAAGCTTTGTTGCAAAAGTTAGAAAGTTGGGTAAAAATCAAACGCTTGCAATGAAGGGGGTGGTGGCAAAGGCAGAGCTGGAGAAATTTAGTCTAGATAATCAGGCAAGGAGGCTGTACTCACAGAAATTGTGTACAAGAAATCATAACGCTGCCATCCACATCTCACACATATCTCCACGATACATTTAGGAGGATGCTGTTTGTAACAGCAAGTAGTTGAAGCAACTTAAATGTTCATCACTAGGAGAATGGAAAAATGAGATGTGGTATATTTAAGTAAACTGGCACATGATGAATGTCATGCATAAGACCAAAATAATGGGGAAGAATTACAGAGAGAAGATAGATTGATCAAAAACGTACCGTAATAAGTCAAGAAAAGCAGACATAGAATGAGGTTTATGGAACAATATTATTTCTTTAAATTAAAAATGTATATACTTACACCAGCATACATAAAAAAATCAAATTACACAGTAAAGATTTTGGGTATTTTACCGTATGTAGTTATATCTCAATAAAAAATTAGAGGAAAACAATTTATTCAGTCTACCTAAATATAATATCTAAATGAAATAAATTACACAAAACCATGGTATCTGCTTATAAGTAGGCACATGTACCTAAAGGATGGCTGATGTGATATGATGGATGGATTCCTGGGGGTGAAGTGGACGGGAAAGGGAACAGTTGGGGATGACGTAGATAAAGACAAACCCTGCAGGGCAGAGTGGCCTCGCTTAGACTACAACAGAGGTTCATAAACGTTAGGAGTATAATTCACTCAATTGTGTGTGACTGAAGATTAGATAAAAAATAAACTTGAAAATTGTTGTACAGATTTTTCTCTAGAAAATTTCCTTAGATCAGTAACTCTCAAATGTTTTGGTCTCAATTCCTTTACATTCCTAAATTTAATGCATACTCAAGGAGATTTTGTTTTACCTGATTAAAAATCTTAAAATGAAGACACTTAATTTATTTTAAAATATTAATAAACTCATTACATTTTAACAAAAATGACACATTTTGATAAAAATGACAGGTTTCCAAAACAAACAACAATTACTGAGTTAGGTGGCATTGTTTTACATTTACACAAATCTCTTTAATGTCTAGCTTAGTAGAAGAGAGCTGGATTCCTATATTTGCTTCTGCTTTTGATCTGTTGTTGTATGTTCTTTTGGTTGAAGCATATGAAGGAAATCCAGTCTCACGCAGATATGCAATTGGTAGAGAGTTCTATTTTAACAGCCATCCAGAAAACTGAAGGTTTTCTTTTTTGATTCTTTGTTAAAACTCAACAAATTTCTTAAACTTTCTTAAAGGGTAGTTTCCTCGTGGAGTCTGAAAACATCAGCGAACTTTTCCTACTGTGTTATATTAAAATGCATTTTTCTATCTTGCATTTTGAATGGATCTTTCACCTATGCATGGTTTTGTCTCATGCATTGATAATTTAAAATAATGGTTTACTGGTTCTGCAAATCCTTCAAAAATTGACATTTCATTTTATAGTAACAAGAAATCACATTCACACTGATTTCATCAGGAAAGTCCTAACAGTATTGGGACTTTGTCAAGCTCACAGTGGCAGATATGAGTTTCCAAAATTCTAATTTTCTTATGAAAGCTTGAATTTTACCACTAGTTTGCCAGTTGTTTCAGGGAAACTATAGCCTTGCTTTGTTCATGTTTAAATAAAAATGCCTACCTTTTATCCAAGTCTGAATAACTAGTTTGTCAGTCATTCTTTCAAGTAAAAATGATGTTCTATGAACAAAGAGTTGCTAGCAACTCAACAATTATATAAAATGTGCTATCTAAAGATCCAGATTTAATAAAATCAATAATTGTTACTGCTTCATCAAGGACATTCCTGTGTAAAACTTGGTTGTTTTTTTTTTTCTTGCACTGAAAGAATGAAGGTAACTACAGTAACTACTAATACAGTTTGGAACCACTGGTTTGATTTGTATGGAGGTGCCAAAGGCCAAAAGATTTGTATACCCTTGTCTTTGCATCATTAGTGCAAGTGTAAACACACTGAAAATGAAGATAATATCTTGGTATAATTAGGAAAATTGTCTCTGCCTTGTAGTCTCCTGGACAGGTGCCCTAGAGGAAATTTGTTCTTCCATATATTTCTAATAACACCACCCCTTTCCAAATTTTTTTTTTTTTTTTGAGACAGAGTCTCACACTGTCACCTAGGCTGGAGTGTCGTGGTGTGATCACAGCTCACTGCAGCCTTCAACTCCTGGTCTCGGCTTCCTGAGTAGCTGGTACTACAGGCTCTTGTACCACCGAGTCCAGCTAATTTTTCTATTTTTAGTAGAGATGGGGGTCTCGCTCTTGCTCAGGCTGGTCTTGAACTCTTGGCCTCAAGCAATCCTCCCGCCTCGGCTTTCCAGAGTGCTACTAATAGGATTTCAGGTGTGAGCCACAACGCCCAGCCTGCCCTGATGCTTTGAGAAGTTGATCATATCTGGTTTATTTAGGCAACCTCAGAAGACCA